>PVKP010036304.1:0-22572 GCA_004027715.1 Plecturocebus donacophilus | reverse complement strand
ATGGTAAGGGGGGCAGCCCAGGGAAGGCACAGGGAGGAGGCTGGAAAACTGGGTGGGGTCTGAGTATGAAGGCTCTGAACTTGTACTGTCTGCTTTAGTACCATGCTTTCCCATTTTCTTTCTCTTTCTTTCTCTCTTTTTTCCCCTCCCTCCCTTTTCCCTCTCGCTCACTCCCTTTCTCTCTCTTTTTTTGTCTTTCTTTCTCTTTCTCTCTTTTTTTCTTTCTCTCTTTCTCACTCTTTCTCTTTTTCTTCCTTTTCTTTCTGTTGCCAAGGCTGCAGTGCAGTGGTGCACTCTTGGCTCACTGCAGCCTCCATCTCCCAGGCTCAAGGGATCCTCCCACCTCAGACTCCCAAGTAGCTGAAACTACAGGTGCACACCACCACGCCGTGCTAGTTTTTGTATTTTTAGTAGAGATGGGATTTTGCTATGTTGCCTAGGCTGGTCTCAAGCCCCTGGGGCTCAAGCAATCTGTCTGCCTCAGCAAAAGTGCTGGGATTACAGGCGTGAGCCACAGCGCCGGCCACTTTCCCTCTTCCGTGTTGTTGTGCATGCTCTTTCCTCTGTGAGCCTCCTTTTTCTCATGTATAAAGTGAAATCATCTATCAATTAGGGTACTTACTGCGGCTACTATAGCCAACTCCTCCCAAATCCTGTTTCCTTAAAACAATAGAGATTTGTTTCCTAAAGTTGTCAGAGGGAGCAGGGCTGTGTGTGCGGTAAGGGAGGAAGTCTACTGTTAGCAGTGCCTTAGGGTTCCTGGGTACGTTCATTTGTGGTGAGGCAATATTACAAGGTCTACTTGTAGTTCTCTGGTGCTGGATTCTTTGCATTAGGTTGGCTGGTAGTAATGAGGAAGAGTGGAGGATCACATAGCATTTGCTGACAAGGCTTGAAAGTGGTATCTTTCACTACTGTCCACATCCCATTGACCAGATTAACATGGCTACAACCCAGGACAAGGAAGAAAAATAGTGGACTTAGAGGAATCTAGCCAGTCTTGGCCACATTGTCCAAACTTTTTCACAGGAGTGAGGTAAGGATCTAATGGAATTATACATATAAAAGTACTCTATAAAACTCTTGGGGTATAATTTGCATTCATGTTTATATTCCTTCACGTTCACATGTCCAAATACTACCCATTTTTTAAATGTTGCCTTTTCCATGAAGCCACCTGCTTTCTTTCCACACCTCACTAGTTGAAGTTTATCTCTGTCTTTTAAATTTTCACCATGCTATTTGAACCTTTCTAATTTGCTTTAACTTTTTTTTTTTTTTTTTTGAGACAGGGTCTAACTCTGTCACTCAGGCTGGAGCACAATGGCATAATCATGATCATAGCTCACTGCACGGCAGTCTTATCCTCCTGGGCTCAAGCAATCCTCCCACCTCAGTCTCCTGAGTAGCTGGGACCATAGGTGTGCATCCCCAGGCCCAGCTAATTTTTTGATTTTCTTTGTGATGATGAGGTCTCACTGTGTTATCCAGACTCAAGTGATCCTCCCCCATCAGCCTCCCAAATTGTTGGAATTATAGGCATAAGCCCCCCACACTGGCCTCATTTAAAAAAAAAATCTCCAAAGAGTCACAGTGTCTTGCATATATAGCATGCAAGTTTTGAATAATTGATTATATTTCAACCTCTAGGGTAAATGGCATATTTTCCTGGAACATACTTGAATCTCATAATTTTTTTCTCACAGTTTATTTTATAAAGTTGACATAATGTTGAACCAAAAATGGAGACTCAAAGTACACACACTGACCATAGGCATTAGTTGGTTTAGTATGTGGCTAGCCAGAGAAAAGCTATGAACTAGAAGGCAATGATCCCATGGTCAACACACCCATGAGCAATCACCTCTCATTTGGCTTCATCTTCTTCTTAAAATCAGTCTCCTGGCTGCTTGAAGGCAGAAGTGCTTGCTGTAAAGACATCAGAGAGGTCTTTGGAAACAGTGGCAATGGGATTCTTTTGCCTTCCTTGAGCTCCTTAGGTGGTAAAGAGATGACACTATCAGAGGGAAATCTTCATCTTTTCTGTTGATCAATGATTGCTGTCTAATTCTGCTGGTTCATGAACGTTCATGGTGAAAAAATCCACTTTCCACTTATACAGAAACTCAGTTGAATATTTTTCTGGTCTTAAGAAAACCAACATAGTCTGTGAAAGATAAAGTAAATTGGTGACTTTTCACTTTCCAAAAGTATTCTCTACTTTACCAAGTGATTCATAGTATATTCCCTTAAATAACAAGATCCTCTATTGTACTTAGAGTATGATTCTCTTTACAAAGACTTAGTTAACATACAGCATGTTGAGAACTCTTGTATAAAATAAACTCTCGAACTTAATGGGGTACTGATTGTCTTTTAAGCTAATTGGGGTGCTGGTTGGGTTTTGGATGGTAGCAGTCTGGCTTGACATAGTCCACCTCTAATTCTTCATGCTTTTAAATAAAATCACTGGCTCCACTTACTTTTTTTCCATTTTATTTTTCCATTAGGAAAGAACATGGCTCAGATGGATATGCCAGAGGAAATGCACCAGGAATTCCTGAGCAGGGTGCAATCAGTCACCATTAATGCTCACAAGTATCAAAGCTACTTGGAGAAATACAGCTACTTATGGATGGACGATAAAATTGAATTCATGAAGCAGTTCCTTCTCCATGAGCGATTTCTTAGTACTGAAGAACTAGAATTGCAGGCGGACTATGAGTGTCAGAACTCCACACTGCAGTTAGCACACTTTACAGAACAGGTATTGAATTTCAGCTGAGTCTAGCATCATCTTTTTCAATTCTCAGGACAGCTGTTAAATATAAAATATTTTGAGACATAAAGCTCTAGCCTCTGAGAGATCTTTCCTTTCTTCGTTCCTTTTTCTTTAAGATCAACATCTATGAAATGTTATATGAAGGAGTTGATAACTTTAAAAATCAGAAGATATTTAGTGGCTAGCTTCAAGTTGATATTAAACCTTTTAAAACTCAATGATGAATGTTACAAAAAATGGGATTTGATATTTAAGGAGCATCTGCTTAACCATGTAACCTGCAGGTAGAGTAATTTGAATCTGATTGTGAAAGGAAATTAAAATAACACAAATCATTTGATGAAACTATCCTCATAGAATTCTAATTTGACTCAAATAATAAGTATTTTAATGGTTCTCCTATGTGCTTATTTTTAATCTCGTCTTCTGTAAGTTACAAGAGAGTTGCTTTCATGCATGTGAAATGCAATTCTCTTCTTGTAAAAACTTGACACAATGCTTATCCATTTGATTTGATTGCACTTGCGTGTTCATTAATATAATTGAAACATGTAGCTTCCCCCAAGTTTTCACAGGCTCATCCCTAATTAACTGTTGGCATTTGCTCACATTACATGTTAGTATAACTGAGTTAAGGCAATTTATTGATGAAATAGGAAAAGATTGAGCAGGGGATGTGAAGTGGGAATTCAGCCCAGTGAGTGCTGACTGGAGAACTGTGGGCAGCCGGACACTGCCAGGCAATAGCCCTAAAATCTCTCCTATTTTAACTGCTTTACTAAAGCATCCAGAAGAGATTTATATGGGCATAAGTGATATAGGGACTCAAGAAATATCTACTATCTCCAGGAGATAGTAGGTATTACTTTCCCCCAACTGGACCCTGAACTACAAGTCAGAGGGGACTCATGGTCTTCTAAGTATGTTCTGTGTGTTTACAGGGTATCTTAAAAAGATTTAAAGATTTAATAGAACAGACTGTGAACTTAGGAAAATAGAGATTCTAATCCTTGCTCAGCCACTTTTGAGCACTGTGATCTTGCATGAGTGAGTTAACCTGAGTGCTCTTGTGGGGGTCTAAAGGTAATAGGCAGGCAGGCTGCCTTGATGTAGTCAATCAGTATATGCTTGTTGAAATAGAGGCTTTTAACCTTTTTTAAAATCAAAGGTAGGAAATGAAATGCACAAAGGAGATGGTCAATAAAATAAACAAAGGAGATTTAAATGGAAATAACTCTTCAAATTAAGTGTTTGAAGTCTTATTTTGTGTCCTTTATGCAGATTAATGTGAGGCTACCTGACCAAAAGAATTAAGAAGGCTCTACCTTTATTCTTTATTTATTTTTTGAGACGGAGACTTGCTCTGACACCCAGGCTGGAGTGCAGTGGCGCGATCTCAGCTCACTGCAGCCCACACCTCCCGAGTTCAAGCGATTCTCCTGCCTCAGCCTCTTGAGTAGCTGGGATTATAGGCACCTGCCACCATGCCCGGCCAATTTTGTTGTTGTTGTATTTTTAGTGAGGCAGGATTTCACTGTGTTGGCTAGGGTGGTCTCGAACTCCTATCCTCAAGTGATCTGCCTACCTCAACCTCCCAAAGTGCTGAGATTACAGGTGTGAGCCGCTGTGCCAAGCCCTTACCCTTATTTTGGCTTTTGTATTATTCTCATTTCCTTGTATGATAGAATTGTTAACTGGCTGTATTAATTAAATCAATGAAACAAATTTATATCAATTTGAGAAATTTTCATTTTAAAACTCTAATTTTATTTTCACGACATCAACTGAAAAGAATTTGGTGGACAAACCTGGCAGGCACCCATTTCTGGTAACAGCTGGATTCCTTTTAATCTCATAGTGCAATACTGCCCGATCATGTGCTTACTTCTTTTGAGAGGGTCCCATTTAAACAAGTAATGAAACCAAGATCTCTCAAGTCTCATCCATGCAGAAGAGCTCTCTTCCAGGGCTGCTGGTGAAAGCAGGTGCAATCAGAGGAACCATAAATCACAGCAATTCTGCAGGTGAGGAGGAAATGATGCCATGTGGCAGGACTGGGCCTGTTCAAGGAAAATCATTAGGATCACAAATGCTATTTTCTCCATGAAAACTGGCTTCTCCTAAACAGTAAGTACATTCTTATGTCGATCTGAAATTATTGAAAATCTATATTGGAAGCAGCAGAGATCTTTGGTGTAGCTCTGCTCCCCAAGGAGGGGTTGCCACCCCTTTTGAAAAGCCAAGGCTAGGCTGGGTGCAGGGATTCACACCTGTAATCCCGGCACTTTGGGAGGCAGAGGTGAGTGGATCACTTGAGTCCAGGAGTTCAAGTCCAGCTGGGGCAACATAGCAAGACACCATCTCTACAAAAAAATTTAAAAATTGGCCAGCTATGGTGGCACACACCTGTAGTCCTAGCCTGATACTTAGGAGGCTCAGGTGGGAGGATCACTTGAGCTCTGGAGATTGAGGCTACAGTGAGCTGTGATTGCACTCCTGCATTGCAGCCTAGGTGACAGAGTGAGACTCCGTCTCAAAGGAAACAAAGAAGAAAGAAAGAAATGCCAGGGCTAAAAAAGCTGAGCTTTCTGTCATGTGGTGTCACCTCTACCTAGAAAACGCCACTAGACTACCGTCTTTTTCACTCAGATAAGTTATAGATTAAAAAAAAGAAGATGAATTCAGTTAAATAACCTATTGTGCATCCATACAACACTAAGTGATCAACTTGACTGTTTTGTATTTTACCTGCTTTGGTACCTTGCAGACACAGCATAAATTAGGTAATTCTTCTCTATATGCTTAAGTATATCACTAATAACAAAGAAATCTCTTGTTATGTTTATAATGAACTACTATCTTTAATTTAGAGATATGTTTTAAGACCTGCATCTGAACTGTGGCACAAGGCATTTGATGGAAGTCAGAGGAGCAAGAAAAATAGCCTAAGCTTGGGAAGGAGTCACACTGAGTTGGAGGGGAGACATGGGTACTTACACAGTATTTTCTGAAATACCAAACAGCAAAACATTCACTGTTGGCCCCCCTAACTACCCTTATATTAACTGTTTAATGTAAACTACATTGAATTAAATATGTATTCTGGGAGGCTGAGGCAGTGGATCACCTGAGTTCAGGACTTTGAGACCATCCTGACCAATATAGTGAAACCTTGTCTCTACTAAAAATACAAAAATTAGCTGGACGTGGTAGCGTGTGCCTGTAGTCCCAGCTACTTAGGAGGCTGAGACAGGAGAGTTGCTTGAACCAGAGAGGTGGAGCTTGCTGTGAGCTGAGATTGCACCACTGCACTCCAGCCTGGGCAACAGAGCGAAACATTATCTCAAAAAAATTTTTTTTTACTGTGGAAAAAAATGACCAGTGGAAGGCAAAGGTTAATAGTAGACCAAAAATAGTAGGCTAGGTTGCAGAATGTCATGAATTTTTCAGGAATAAAACTCAGTTCTTTTTTTTTTTTTTTTTTTTAAAACAAGATCTCACTCTGTTGCCCTGGCTGGAATGCAGTGGCACAATTGCAGCTCAGTCTATCTCAGCAATCTATGCACAATCTCACTGCAACCTCTGCCTCCAGATTCAAGAGATTCTCTTGTATCAGTCTCCTATGTTGCTGGAATTATCGGTGTGTGCCACTATGCCTGGCTAATTTTTGTATTCTTAGTGGAGACGAGGTTTTGTCATGTAGGCTAGGCTGATCTCAAACTCCTGACCTCAAGTGATCCACTTGCCTTGGCCTCCCAATATGCTGGGATTACAGGCATGAGCCACTGCACCTGACTCTCAATCTCAGTTCTTGAATCTGGAGATTATTTGAAAGAACTGAATATTTTTCTTTCTGTTTTTTATTTTATGTTATTTGTCAAGTTTGCTGGCCTCAGAGTCATAGGAGCAAAAGCTGTGCAATTATAGAACCTGAAATAGCTAGTTCTTAAGTATTGCTTCACATGAGATTAAGGATGCACATAAATTTGGATTACCAAGAAATGGAACCATAAAGAAGACATAGTGGGGAGAAAAGGTGAAGATAGAAACCATAGGCCCTTTGGTATCAGAAATTTTAACAAAGCTGTTGTAGAATGCTGGGGGATGTGTGTCAACCTGAGTGGACTAAGGGATGCCCAGATGGCTGGTGAAGCATTATTTTTGGGTATGCCTATGAGGGTGTTTCCCGAAGAGATCTGCATTTGATTCAGTGGGCTGAATAGAAAGATCTGCCTCACTCAAAGTGAATGGGTACCTTCCAATTGGCTGAGAGCCCAGATAGACCAAAAAGAAAGAGGAAAGGCAAATTTACTCTCCTGGAGCTGGAACATTTGTCTTCTTCTGTCCTTGGACATCATCAGGTTGTCCAGCTTTTGGGCTCTGGGACTTGCACCAGCAGCACCCCCAGGTTCTCAGATTTTCAGTCTCAGACCAACACCGTTGGCTTCCTTGATTCTCAGGCCTTTGTACGTGGACTGAGCTCCACTGCCAGCTTTCCTGCTTCTCCAGTTCGTAGACAGCCTGTCACGAGACTTCTCAGTCTCCACAACCACATGAGCTAATTCTAATAGCTCTCCTCTATGTATATGTGTATTTATCATCTATCTATCCATCCTTCCTATTGGTTCTCTTTCTCTTTCCTTGACTAATACACATGGGAAAGAAAGGAATTAAATAGTTCACTATAAAAATAGAAACTAAGACTGCTCATTCAAGAAGAAGTTGTGCTGATTGTTTTAAGGAATTCCAGCATGAAAATGTGGATGGGAGAAGCCATTGCCAAAGCGACATGGAAGGTGCTATGATCTGAATATATTTGTATCTCTCCAGGCCGGGTGTGGTGGCTTATGCCTGTAATCTCAGCACTTTGGGTGGCTGAGGTGGGTAGATCATTTGAGGTCAGGAATTTGAGACCATGGTAAAACCCCTTCTCTACTAAAGATACAAAATTAGCCAGGTGTGGTGGTGAGCACGTGTAATCCCAGCTACTTTGAAGGCTGAGGCAGGAGAATAGCTTGAACCCAGGAGGCAGAGGTTGCAGTGAGCTGAGGTTGTGCCGTTACACTTTAGCCTGGCTGATAGAGTGAAACTGTCTCCAAAAAAAAAATCTCTCAAAAATTAAGTGTTGAAATCTTAACCCTCAAGGTGATAGTATTAGGAGGTGGGATCTTTGGGAGATAAGGTCATGAGGATGATGCCCTCAAGAATGGGTTTAGCACCATTATAAAAGAGGCCCAAGAGAGTGACCTCACTCCTTTTACCATGTGAGGACACAGTGCAAAGGCATCTATATGAACCAGGAAATGGTCCTCACCAGACACCAAATCTGCTGGTGCCTTGCTCTTGGACTTCCCAGGCTTCAGAACTTTAAGAAATAAGAATCTGTTGCTTATAAGCCATGGGGATGCAGTTTATGGTATTTTGTTATAGCAGCCTGAATGAACTAAGACAGATGTGGGATTATCTTCAACTGCAGATCTCAATCTCTCTGCAGGGTCCCCACACCTCCTGTGGGTAGTAGGAAAGTGATGGGTGCATGGGGCTTCCATTGGTCCTAAGATGGAATGCTGCATTCACATGGATCAGTCTGAAGATAACTGGAGCATCTGCATCTCAGCCCAGTGAAGGCTTAGCAATGTGAGGAAATAATGTAAGTTATTTGGAAAATAATAGAGCAATGGGTATAAGAAGAGGTAACAGGTCACCTTCAAGAGAAAGAGCTTTTTAGCCCTCTGGCCCTGGGCTGGGAAGGCCATGCGCAGATTCTGAAGGCAGAGAAATGATTCATGAGCTTGACATTCCAACCACTTGTTTTCACATGGGTTAGAAATAAAAAGCACTGTTTTGGGAACATAGATGTTGGAGTTGAAAAGATCTGGTGATGAAACTCGGTTAGCTATAACCTCAGTAAATTTCCATCTCTGAGTTTTGGTTTTTGCTTTGCAAAGTGAGAACATGAATAGGACCAAACTATGTGCTTTATATACATTATCCCTTCGGCTACTGAGTGGCTTAAAAGAGATAAGGTATAGAAAGCACATAGTTTGGTGCCCAAGTGTAGCTATTAGTAAAATTTAATAGTAAAATAGTAAAAGCTTTATTCTTGCTCCGACATGATTCTGCTAATCACCAGCTATGGGCCCTCAGGCCAGCAAGCTCATGCCTTTGGGTCTTGGTTTCTTCATCAGGAAGGTAGACCAGGTTGTTGGTCTAGACTTTTGAGCTGGGCTTCTCAAACTTGCATGAGGTTCTTGTTCAAAGGCTGATCCTGGTTCAGTAGGGCTGTGGTGGGGCCAGAGGGGCTTGCAGGTCCAAGGAGCTTCCGGGGCTGCTGATTCTGCCAGTCCATGGGCCTCACTGTCCATTCTTTCAACACCTGGAATGTTTCTATGAATCTATTTAAAAACCACACAGACACACACACACACACACACACACACACCCTAAAATTTGTTTGCGTATTTGACCTCTCAGGCTCTGAGAGAATGAGATGCTATATTTTTCTTTGGATAAAGAGTGTGGCAGAGAGAGGCTGTGGGTGTTTGGGAGGTGGGGTGTTTAGGCTCAGGGAGATTGGAGCTCATAACTGATGACGTCAGAAGGGGAGGTGTAAGGGATGGAGTTGGGGGAGAGGGTGGGACAAAATAAAAATCATTGTGCAAAGCAAATTGCATCTGATTCCCTATTGTGTATAGGCCCTAATTGGGACCTGACAAAACAATATAAACCCCATATCTCCTTAATATTTTCAAGGGAAGCCACTGTAAAACTTCAGTGTTCCTGAATTTTATTCATTATAGGTTTCTACACTTGATGAAATTACAGTTCATCAAGTGATACAATTGCCCTAAATACTGCTTTAATATAATTATGTGTAACTCACTGGAACATGCTATTGCATTCTATAATTATGACATACAATGTGATACAATTCTTTATCAAATACATGCAAAGAATGCAGTTTACATGTTAATCAGTGTCAGTGTTTCCACCTGACAACAACCTGACTTAACAAAATGGAGGAATGTGAGTATGCTTTCAGACAGAAGTAATCAGTGGGACCAAAGTGAGGGAGATTGAGGTTCGTGTTTCTCAAGGTGAGGCCTGTGGATTATCTGCACTGGAATCCCCTGGACCTTAGTTAAATTGCAGATTCATGGACTCCCTGTGGCTCCTATAGAATCAGAATCAACAGGGTGGGAAATCTGGACTTTTAATTATTAGGTTGGTGCAGAAGTAAATTGTGGTTTTTACCATTAAAAGTAATGACAACCTAAGAGTAGGCTTGAGGCATTCTTAGGTACCTTAATTTTTGCTCTGGGGTTTGCCCTTCTCCAGACATCATCTGGAAACCAGGCAAGGGGGAGTCTAGCTGGGCAGAGGGAGCCCTTGTGACCTCTGCACCCGGATGTCTGCATTTGAACAGCCCACGGAGCTCCCTTACCCAGGATGTCCCATATCTCATCTCTGCTCGACTGCCTTTGTTCCCTCAAACAGGATAGGACACCACCAACCCATCCCAGTGCTTACTGACAGACCTGGGGTCATCTTGACTCCCCATTCTAACCATTTCATCAGTTACTGAATCTGATCAATTTCACCTCCCTAGTCATTCTTAACATCTTCTCCCACTGTTTCCCTCTTCTACTGCCTTACACCATGACCCTAGTCATTTAATCATTCTTTTAACAAATATTTATCTGCCACGTATGTACTGTGCTGCTAGGTGATCAGTTCTCAGAAGAAAATGGAGCAAGGAGGATGAAGGGGAAGGTAGGTAGTTTGTGTAGAGAAATGGCATGACTGCCAAATCCTAAAAGGGTCTCTCTGGCCACTGTGCTGAAGGCGAACTGAAGACAGAAGAGGCAGAAGCAGGGAGAATGGTCAGAATGCTATTCTACATCCCCGGCAAGAGATCAGGCTGGCTTATTGTGGAAATGATGAGAAGTCACTGGATTCTACCTATAACCTGAAGGTAGAACCAACCAGAGCATTTACTGAGAGAGGGGTTGTGGGATATGAGAGGTGAGTAGACAGGGAACAGTTGGAAGAGTATCACTGCCACCAAGGTGGGGAAGGCTGCTTGAGGACTAGGCTTGCAGTGGGAAGGGGAGGAATGAGATTAAGGGCTCAGGAGTTTTTTTTGTTGTTGTTTGTTTTGTTTTTGAGACGGGGGCTCACTCTGTTGCCTAGGCTAGAGGGCAGTGGTGCAGATATGACTCACTGCAGCCCCAACCTCCTGGGCTGAAACAATCCTCCCACCTCAGTCTTCCAAGTAGCTGGGACCACAGGTGTGCACTACCATACCCAGCTACTTTTTTCTAAATTTTTTGTAGAGATCAGGTCTCACTAGGCTGGTCTTGAACTCCTGGGCTCAAGCAATCCTGCCACGTTGGCCTCCCAGCGTGTTGGGATTATGGGCCTGAGTCACTGAGCCTGGCCAAGGACTCAGTTTTAAATATGTTAGATCCATCATCTCTCACTGGATCACCCAATGGCCTCTTAATTGATTTCTATTCCTTGGGCCTTATCCTTCATGGGGCTGCCAGAATGTTCTACACAAAATGCAAAAAGAAGTTTCTACTTAAATTAGTTTGCTCTTGAACTGCTATAATAAACTGCCTGAGACTGGGTAATTTATGAAGAAAAGAGGTTGAATTGACTCACAGCACCACAGGCTATACAGGAAGCATGGCTAGGGAGGCCTCAGGAAACTTACAATCATGGTGGGAGGTGAAGGGAAAGCAGGCACGTCTCCACACAGCAGAGCAGGAGACAGAGCGAGAAGAGGAAGGTGCCACACATCTTTAAACAACCAGGTCTCATGAGAACTCACTCACTAAAACCAGAACAGCAAGGGGGAAATCTGTCCCCATGAGCCAATCGCCTCCCACCGGCCCCTCCTCCAACACTGGGGATTACAATTAGACATGAGATTTGGGCAGGGACACAAATCCAAACCATATCACCAGTCTTCTGCATAAAATCTTTCAGTGGCTCTGTTATCTGCAGTGTAAAGTTTAATGGTAGGGGATTTATGAGTCTATCTGCTGCTTGCCTCTCTTGTTTTGCTGTGCTCTGCTTTGCCCTGATACAGAACTACTAGTAATTGGCCCCAGCATGGGATGTCTCTCCTCTCTGCCTTTGCTATGTTGCACCCTTTGCTAATAATGCTCTTTCCCTGTATATTTCTTGAGCTTGGTGTCTTAGTCATTATTTTATCTCCAGAAACTAGGATAGTGAACTCACTAAAATTCTCACTGGGAATTTCTGGGGAGGATGTTATTCCCATTTCACAGATAAAGAAATTGAGATTCAGAAAAGTAAACTGACTTGGACTGAACCAAAATTGATTATCCCAAGGTGACAAAGTTGAACACCGATCTGTAATGCCCCAAAGTCATTTTGTTTTTTCTACACCCTCCAGAGCTACTTCCATTTATGCCCAGAGCCAGGTCTGCCAGGCTTCCCTTTTCCCAGGGCGCCAAGTTGGCTGCCATTTAACTGCCCTGTCCACACTTATGAGTCTCTCACAATTGAGATTCTTCCTGTGAAGGATTCTTTTGAGTTATCAGGCAAACTCTGGTGTAGGGGTATGACCATCCATCACACTTCTAGCTAAATGAAGAAGCAAAAAATCCACAAAAAGTACACAACTTTCTTTCCTATAGAAAGGATCTTGAACTTCATAATTTCTTTTAAATTTATCTGGCAAGCCATCCTTTTTTACCATTAAAAATTCATGAAAACAATACAGAAAATCTGGAAAATACGAAAAAAATGTCACTGTGATATTACTATATATATTGCTTTTTGTCCATGGTTCTTAGCTCATAACTCCTATAACCCTTGTTAGTCTTTTATAATACTGGGGCTCTTTAGGCCTCAGAAGCAGGCTTCGGGAAACAGAATCTCTTTCTCTTTGATCTTCTCCTGCCTTCCTTTCACCTGCCCAAGGCAGGACTCTAATCTGATTGTGAGTCATAAGACCCTCATTCCAGAGAGGGTCCTGCCCCATACCATAGAGGAAGGAATGCTACACATAGAGGCCAAGAAAAGCCTGCACAGACAAAGCCTGCTGGATTTAGATCATGTGCTTTTTCATATTTCTACACAGGTGTCAATCATGCTTGTGTAATGAAGCGTCCATAAAAACCCAAGGGGACAGAGTTCGGGGGCTTCTGGATAACTGACCATGCGGAGGTTCCTGGAGCGTGGTGCAAGCAGGGAGCTCATGGAAGCTCCACACCCCTCCTCCCATGCCTCACCCTGTTCACCTCTTCATCTGTATCCTCTGTAATACCCCCTATACTAAACCAATAAACCTGTTTCTTTCAGTTCTGTAAGCTGCTCCAGCAAATTAATCAAACCCAAAGAGGGGATCATGGGAGCCCCGACTTGAAGGTGGTTTGTTTTGGGGACTGAGCGCTCAACCTGTGGGATCTAACACTATCTCCAGGTGGATAGTGTCGAAATTGAATTGGAGGATACCCAGCTGGTGTCTGCTGCTTGGTGTGTGGGGAAATCCCTCCTGACATTTGGTCACAGAAGTCTTTTTCTGTGTTGATGATTATTGTGGTGGTGGTGTGATAGCAGAGGACAAACACGGTTTCAGAATTTTCCCAAAATAGTCACCTACTGGAACATAAAAAGAGTTTTTTTTACACATTTCTTTCCATCTTTGTCATATTATATTTATTTTTACGAGGTTAGATTGCATGTGCAGTAATCAAACTATTATTTTACTTGATACTGCAGTAGAAACATTTTCTGTTTCTACATAGTCTTTATATTTATAATTTAAAATTCCTGTGTTATATTCCAGCCAATGAATGTACCAAAATTTAGATAAGGTTGCATGAGGTTGTTGAGAATTTTTTTACTATTAGCATCAATGTTAGGTATACCTTCCAATGTATGCTATTTTTCACTGCTTCTTTCTCTCTCTCTGTCTGTCTTTGGAAAAAAAAATGGGGATCTCACTCTGTTGCCAGGGCTGGAATGCAGTGGTGCAATCCTGACTCACTGCAGCCCTGATCTCCTGGGCTCAAGTCATACTCCTGCCTCAGCCTCCTGAGTGTCTAGAACTGCAGGCGTGCACTACCATGCCTGGCTAACTTTAAAAATTTTTATTTTGTAGAAACAGGGGTTTCACTATGTTGCCCAGGCTGGTCTTGAACTCCTGACTTCAAGTGATCCTCCTGCCTTGGCCTCCCAAAGTGCTGAGATTACAGGCATGAGCCACAGTGCCAGGCCAACTGTTTCTTTTTGAATGATTTCCTTAGGATAAATTCCAGGAACTCAGATGGATTATACTTTTTTGCTAGTATAATATACGATGTGAAAAAGCATTTCAAGAGAGCTGCTCCAACTGGGAGGCTTTTCTGTTTTTCAGGGCTGTCTACAGAGGATGCACTGGACCCCATCGGGACATTTCAAAGGTAGTTAGAAAACTGCTTCTCTGCGACCTTGCAGGAGAACTCAAGTGCCCAGAACAGAAGCCTTCCAAGGGAGGGTAGGGCCACTTCCACAACCTGCTCCTTCTCCTTAGCTTCAAAAGCTAAGATTGTGAAGGAACTTTCTTCTTTGCAGATGCGTGTCCTTTATTCTCATCCCAAATTAAAATGAGCTGGAGAGTACTTACTGCTTGTCTGTACGCAGATGTTCAGATGTGTAAGAAGACAGCTAGCTCCACTGAAGATTAGTGTGTATTAAATACTTGCTCCAGAATGTCAGTAACACTGAAATTTGAGGCTTTTGTCTGTCACTTCTAGTGTATAGCATGACTAGAAAAAGCAATGCAGGTACAATAATAGCAATGAACATTAAAGGACTGCCTGCGATCTCATCTTCATGGAAGCCCTATCGTTATCATCAGTCCCATTTTACAGATGAGGAAACTGAGTTTTGGAGCTGTTCAGTGTCTAAGCCACCGGCTCTCACAGTTAGTAAGCAGCAGAACCGGGAGCTGAGGAATCCAGCTACCGCAGAGACCACAGAAGGGGAATCTTCGTACCATTGTATTAATAGTGCCATTGACATGACTTTATCTGGAACTTAGAATTTTTATCAAGTGATTCTTAAATAACATTTAATTAGAGACCAGTTATAAAATGTGACTCCCCAGAGTAAAATCTGAGGTTTAGGCTTCACTTTCATCTCTGAGGCTAAGGGAGGGTAGAAGTTACAATACTCATGTCAGGAATCCGGCGTTTTTCTCAAGCTTAGCTTCTGAGAAATTTGCAGACCTGTAAGAGATAAAAACAAAGGACCTTTCAAAGCAGGATTGCTCACTTTTTCATTTCCATCTTTCAAATAGTCTAATACTTCCCAAGACAAATAGGCTTTACCATGAAAATATGTTCTTTTAAGATGCAATTGGAAGTCAGATTTCACGTCCCCTCATTTATGAATGCATTGTCAACGAATTACTTGTATTTATTCAGCTTGTGCAAATAAAAGTCAAATAAGGCTCAGAAATAGGTTTCCTGGCAATTTGACTTTCTGAGACAGAGAGTATAGTAAGAGCTTATGGATATATTCTCCTTAGTTAAAATGGAGTCAAACAAAGGAATCTGGGGAAACTTTGGGGGTGATGAATATGTTCATTATCTTGGTTGTAATGCTGGTTTCATATCTTACATTTTACTAAATTGTACATTTAAAATAAGTGCAGTTTATTCTATGTCTCTTATACCTCAAGAAAGCAATGAAACTAATAAAGACAAAAATAGAATCAAGCTACGTGTCCAATTTATGAAACTTGTTAAATAAGCTGGCTTCGTTATTCCTGTATTATGAAAAGCTCATCCCAAAATGGCTAAAAAATAATCTATTAGAAAACTGTAACTCACCTTGAATAAACCTTACTATCAACTAGGGGTAATACAATAGAACTTGAGATTTGTACAAAATTTTGTTGAAATTGAGGAAATGCAAGGGAAATAGACAGATGTATACCTCTAGACCGAAGGCCTGATTTCAAGCAAATTTGGTTTCTGGCTGCTACTGACTCACGCTTGACCTTGTAAAAGGTACATGAAATCAGAATTAAGCAGAGATGCTGTAAAATCAGCAATAGATTCATGGAGTTATGGCAAAGGGAGGGATATAGAAGGTCATCTTTCTTATTTCCCTGGCCTCTGAGAAGGCATATATCTTTTGCAGCTGAATGTTCTGTTTATATTCTCATCCTGAAGCTAAATATTTCACTGAGTTCTTCTAAACTGATGAAAAGCACTGGCACACACACAGATTATTTGGTGAAGCTGGTTTTCTACTGCGGGAAGCAAGATCTGTGAATAGAGAGCGTTCCGTGGCGCACAAACACACTTTCCTCTGCGGCAAGTGGCTAACCCAAGGCAAGGCATCTTATTTCCCAGGGACGAGAAAAGCAACAAAAATATAAGTGATAAATTTGCTAATATGTGTGCTAAGCTGTTAGTGATTCTTTATCTTGATATAACTATCTCATCACTATCTTATATTCCTTAGGATAGAGACCTTTCGGTTCTACTCCTCAATCTCAGAAAAGAGGATCTATCTGAATTTGGAGAAGGGGAAAAAAAAGAACAAATATTTCTGTGTACCTTTTATAAGTGATCTCCTGATTTTAATACAGTTTAAGTCACAAGAAAGACACCACAGTAACCATCAGAACCCAAGCCATGGTTAACCATTTCGTGATGACAGAATGAAATAATTCATCTTTTTTATACCTAGGCTAACACAAGATGAGCTGCCACTGGCCTCCTTTCCAGAAGGGAATCCCGCTCAAAACGTCCTCTCAATTTTCACTGTGAATTGCTAGGAACCCAGGCCCCTGATGACCTTACTGAGTGTCCCTGGGAACCAGTCCCTTGATTCATTTTTCTGTGTAGCCTTTTTATCCCGCAGGCTAAGCACACTACTGGTGACGTGCATGACAGCCACTCTGATGGGTCCTTGTCCAGCACTCACCTACCCTGGGGAGGGTCTCCTGAGGACCTCAGGTTGGGCAATGGTTTTGGCTCTTTCACTGAAGGGTTGGGGTAACACACAGCAGAGTGGGTCACACCTGACACTAGAATGGGCCACTCTGAAAGCTCACAAGCCAAAATCTTCCCTCATAATCCTCACAGGCTTCCCAATGGCAGGAACAACCCAACCCCTTCCGCCAATGGGCATTCCCAGGCACTTAGAACTGGAGTCCAGTTAATTTGCAGTCCCAGGGAGGACCTGTCCTCTCCTCCTCCAATATCCGCCTGTTCATTTTCTGCCTCTGGGTGACAGACAGTGGTGATGGATCTGTTCCCTTCAGAGCGCATCTCCAATGGCCCAGATACAGTTCACCGTACAGTTCTCTACATTCAGCTTGCTCAGCCTTGGATAACACCCTGTCACGGACACCATTCATCCAGTTCAGCCTGGGGTGGTACTGAGTCTAGCCCAGGGGCCTCACTGTGTCCCCAAAGTCAGGGGAACAGGGGATCTGGCCTGCAAACCCCTGATAGTTCAGCCTCAAGTCTCAGTTTCCCATAGGAACATAACTGGACACAGAAGACACAAACGTGTCCCAGGCTCTAGGTAGTCTAAACCTGGGCAGAGGAGGATAGCCCTGCTGAGACTCCATAGCAACTGACACTATGAATAGGATACTCAACCTCTTAGTCTGTAGTCTGGGTTTCTATTCTACTTCAGAGTCTTCCTGAGAACAATGGGGCTACTTTTGCTTAATATATGCATGACTAAAGACTCATTAAAATGGTCCCTCCAGTTTGCCACTCACAAAAACGCAAGTTATTACCTTAAAAAAAGTGAGGTTGGGCTGCATTTAGATTATGGCCACTTAATTAGTACCTCATAATCAGGGCTGCTTTGACGCTAACAAAAACCAAAAGGGTGCATCCCACTTGGAAGTGATTCTGAAGATACAGCCTGCAGTCTGAGCCTACCCTCCCAGAGGGAATCTGTGTCAGAATCTCTCTCTCTCTCTCTTTTTTTTTTTTTTGCAAAGTTTCTTCAAATTTGGGATTTATACTCTTCAATATATTTAAGAAGAGAAAATATGTACAAAAAAGATAAACTGAAAACATCAAGAGAATCCATTTCAATGGAAACAAAGCATGTTATTTTCATCACCCAGAGTTGGCTTTGAAAGCGGGTGAGCTAGCCTTCAATTTCCAATTGTTGCATTTGCCTGGGAATGTGATTTTGAAGGACGGGGGAAAACATCTGAAGGAAGTGAAGAGAGCTTAGGTTGGTGCAATGATCAGAAATCCTGATGGAATGGCTTTGGCTTTCATGGATGTGTGATTGGATACAGCAAATTTGTATGTATAAAGAATTAAGCATTAAATTTGGCAAGCATATTTTATTTCTATGTTGAAGCACAGAGTCCCAAAGACATGAAAGGAATGTGTTTTCAGGGATAATAAAGAATACTTTTATTCCTCTAGGAAAAGAACTTTCTGTACCTTCAGTATTGTGGAAAAGGGGAGTGGTTACAATCAGTGGTATAGCAACAAGAACCTACTGAAATGGAAGAGGGAGAGATCCTCAAAGAATATAAATTTGCCAAGGACACTCTTCTCCCAGTATTTACCACCATTCATCAAAGACCTATAATCACTCATGCATATAGGATAGGCTTAGAAAACATTTCAGACTATTGATTCTAAGTTAAATGCAGTCCCAGAGTCACTAGAGCCATTGAGGAATCTTAAAATGTCCACAGGATTTCCAGAAATGAAAGAAGATGGCAACTTTTCAAACTCACTGTATTGTATAAAATCCCCCATTTCAGCTTATCTGGAAAACGCCCTGAAAAGGAAAAGTTATGATGGGACTGTAACCATCCAATAGGCTCACCTTGCCCACTGCCTAGACAGAGTTGATTTATCGGGACAGGGGAATTGCAATAGAGAAAGAGTAACTGATGCAGAACCAGCTGTGTGGGAGACTGGAGTTTTATTATTACTCAAATCAGTTACCCTGAGCATTCAGGGATCAGAGTTTTTAAAGATAATTTGGTGGGTAGGGGTCAGTGAATCCGGAGTACTGATGTGTTGGGTGGGAGACGAAATCATAGGGATTCGAAGCTATCTTTTTTCCTTGAGTCAGTTCCTGGGTGGGGGCCACAAGATCAGATGAGCCAGTTTATTGATCTGTGGGGTGCCAGCTGATCCATAAAGTGCAGAGTCTGCAAAATATCTCAAGCACTGACCTTAGATTTCATGATAGTGATGTAATCCCCAGGAGAAATTTGGGGAGGGTCAGAATCTTGTAGCCTCCAGCTGCATGAGTCCTAAGCCATAATTTCTAATCTTGTGGCTAATTTGTCAGTCCTACAAAGGCAGTTTAGTTCCCAGGCAAGAAAGCAGTTTGCTTTGAGAAAAGGCTGTTATCACTTTGTTTTTAACTATAAACTAAGTTCCTTCCAAAGTGAGTTCGGGCCGTGTCCGAGAATGAACAACGAGAGCTTGGTGGTTAGAAGCAAGGTGGAGTTGGTTAGGTCTGATCTCTTTCACTGTCTCAGATATTTATTTTGCAATGGTGGTTTCAGGGGTTTGATATCTGCGTTTGTTTTTACATTTTAAATGCATGTTTGTAAAATCATTTGTGTTATGTAAACATTTGTTTTAAAGTGTTTCTGTTTCTTTGTTTCATGATCACTTTGATATTTTTATTATTCAAAGGCATTTGGGGAATACAACCCCAATTTTAAACATTGTATGTAAAGGACATAAGGCTCTAAATTATCTGTGTATTTTAGAGTTTACATAGTACCAAGCTTTTTAACAGATGTGACCTCATTTAAATCTCAGGACAGAGCTGGAGGAAGGTAAAGAGGAAACCAGGTCCAGTAATTTGCCTACAGTTCCCCAGCTGGTTAAAGGCTAAGCGTGAATATTTAACCATCGGTTTGTCTGGCTCCCAAATCTGTGCTCTTTCCTTGACAAGAAAGCTGCCTTCTAGGAATTACATGGTTAAAAAAAAAACGCTTTCTGACTTTCAGCTCAAGTGACTTTCCTAATAACACACACACACACACACACACACACACACACACACAGAGACACACACATACTCTGGCCTCCTGCACACACACAGACACACAGATACACACACACACATATGCACCCTGGCCTTCTGCGTGCGTGCATGCACGCACACACACACACACACACACACACACACACAACATGCAATCTGGCCTCCTGCGTGCATGCGTGCGTGCACACACACACACACAGACACACAGACACACACACACACACACAGATACACACACACATGCTGGCCTCCTGCACGCACTCAGTCTAACTCCTGTCTTGAAAATTTTCCCTGATTTAAATCTTGATTATTTAATTTCAATTATTTGGGAATCACAAAGCCCTTCAAGATTTTTCTAATTAGAAAATATTCCTAGGGAGCAAAGTATAACATGGAAAACAAAACAATGTGCTTTAGGGAAAGAGTACATTAAAGTATAAATAGGAGATGGTAAGATCAAAGCCTGATAATCACTCAATTAAGCATTTAATTCCACCAATACCTCCTAAATACCTACTACGTGCCAGGTCTAATACTTGTTGAAAAGCAGATTTCTGGAGTGCCTCAGTTCCTCTTCAAATCTTTAAAAGTTGGCAGAATGAAAACGAATAAAATGCCCCCCTTAAAAGCTAGAAAAAGAGAGAATAGACTTCTAGTTGCTATAAAAATTATTTCTCTGCTACACCAGGAACTTTTGGATTGAAAACTGAAGTTCAAAACTGGCTGAACTGAAAGGGTTTGGAGCTTTTCATGATTTAACTATACCCCCAATTTTGCAAAATTATTCAGCGTTTCTCCTTTTTTCTACTTTCCTTATTTTTGCCTTTAGAAAACTTGAGATTCAATGCCTTATAAAAGCATTTATATGTCTTAACATTGAAAATGAGTAAAAATACATTTAATGAGAAGAAGGTAACCTTAGACAGGTTCATGCACCGCATCTTGCTTTCTATTGAAATTATATGGTCTTGTTAAAGTCTGATTTTATTTATTTATTTTTTTTGAGACAGGATCTCACTTTGTCACCCAGGCTGCAGTGCAGTGGTACAATTTTGGCTCACTGCAACCTCTACCTCCTGGGTTCAAGCAATCCTTGTGCCTCAGCCTCCCGAGTAGCAGGATTACAGGTAAGTGCCACCATGCCCAGCTAATTTTTGTATTTTGGTAGAGATGGGGTTTTGCCATGTTAGCCAGGCTGGTCTTGAACTCCTGACCTCAGGTGATTCATCCACCTTGTCCTCCTAAAGTGCTGGGATTACAGGTGTGAACCACCGTGCCCGGCCCTGATTTTTGTTCCAAAGTCTGATTTTGTTGTACAAACAACTAACCTCAAACATAGTATGTTGTTGTATCCAAATTTAACTTATTTAACTTTCATTAATCACATTTTGTAAATTTGCTTTGCATAATAAGTTCAGCTCCATTACTAATGAGAAAGGTGGAAGGACTCTGGCAAAGCCAAGATATATGTGTGTGTGTGTGTTTGTGTGTGTGTCTGTGTGTGTGTGTCAGCTCACATGGGTGTGACTGTGACTATGTGGGTGATGTGCTGTTTAATTAAAGAATGGAGGTGGGGCTTGGCAGGGAGCCCTGTTGGTAAACAATGCCTGTTTGCAGGGTACTCAGGAATGACCAGGGAAGTAGAGGACCTGAAAATGTTGTGCATGAAGTGGCCCCTTGGCTGGCCAATGAAGTGTCTGTTATCAGAAAGAAATGTGTACTTTTTGAGGTGAGATCGGTTCTGTGCTCTGAACCAAATGATTTTTCGTTTTTTGTTCTGATAACAAGCTGGCGGTAAGCTTCACTGAACTGATAAATTGTAAACTCTTAGAAAAGGCTGTCTAAAGATAACAATTCAATGTTTCTCGGTAATGTATCCTGGATGAATCTGATAATTTAAAGCCCACTTCACCAAAATGGGAGTGGTGCTTGCGTCCTCTTTATCTTCAATTATGTCTAATCTGTTTCTAATTCAAACACTGTGCTGCTGTTGTCAGATCAAATATAGATTTTAAATGTTTTATGCTTCTCCGCTGGGAAGGTTTAAAATGTATGCAGGCTGTCTGTCAGGACTGTGCCAGTTGAATCTAATAAAGTTTTAGATAAATTTAAAGGAAATAAAAGAGTACTTAAAAATGAAATGATTCACGGTTCATGAGATGGAACATGTTTAATGAATGGCAGTTCAGGAAAAGTTATGGTAGTGTCTCTATGGATCACCCGCCTCACCTTTACAGAGCTCTTCTTGAATAAATGTATTGTGTCTTTCAGCTTTACAGGCAGGAATGCAGAAACCAATTTAAAAAGCAAGTCATCTTTGGGCTTGATGCAAACAGGGCCTCATAAGCATATGGGCACAGGGACTATAATCCATGGTTTTTCATTCCACATGATGACACTTCCATCACCGAGAGCAGATTGTAAAACATAGTTGCAGTTTTCAATCACTGAATAGGATGCAGTTGTTATTGTTATTAGAATTCTTTTCTTCTGCTCATCTATGTAGATGTGCTCCAGGCATCTGAGTGCTCTGCAATATCAAAGCAAAAACATATTCAGAGATAATATTGGGCAATTGCTAGACCTGAGACCCGAGGGATTGGTGTCAAGTTTATATTTGTAGGAATACTACCCTGGTAAAATTTCTGAGATCTCTTCCTGGGTTTATGAAGTTAGGGAAAGCATGGAAGAAATGTTTTATTAGGCAATCATTAAAAAATCTGGAGACAACAGATGCTGGAGAGGATGTGGAGAAA
>PVKP010036303.1:0-22583 GCA_004027715.1 Plecturocebus donacophilus | reverse complement strand
GCTTTACAAGAGCTTCTGAAAGAAGCACTACACATGGACGGGAACAACCAGTATCAGCCATTCCAAAAACATACCAAAAGGTAAAGAGCATCACCATAATGAAGAATCTACATCAACTAATGGGCAAAACAGCCAGTTAGCATTACCAGAAGCTGTGATTTTCGTCCCTGATAAAACAGACTTTAAAACAACAAAGAACGCAAGAAACAAAGGGGGACATTACATGGTGGTGAAAGGATCAATGCAACAAGAAGAGCTAACGATCCTAAATATATACACACCCATTACAGGAGCACCCAGATACATTGGGCAAGTTCTTAATGACTTACAAAGAGACTTAGACTCCCACACAATAATAGTGGGAGACTTTAACACTACACTGTCAATATTACATAGATCAACTATATAGAAAATCAACAAGGATATCCAGGACTTGAACTCAGACCTAGAACAACTAGACTTAACAAATATTTACAGAACTCTCCTCCCACAAATCCACAAAACATACATTTTTCTCAGCATCACATTATAGCTATTTCAAAAGTGACCACATAATTGGAAGTAAATCACTCCCCAGCAATTGCATAGCATTTCACAGGTTTAAATAAAATATTGGTTGGCTGCTTGTTATTTTCATCCCCTATTCCTTCCTGTCTCCATTGTTAAGCACAATTATTGGCATAAAAGAGGTTTTTAATACCCATTTTTAGACTGTATTCTGGCCTGGGCAATAAAACAAGAATCCCATTCTCTCTCCCTCTTTCTCTTCCTCTTTCTTTCTCTCTTTCATTCTATTTTTTTCTTTCTTTTGCTGTTTCTTTCTTTCTCTCTCCTTTTCTCTCTTTTTTGAAAATCTCTTCCTCTTTCTTTCTCTCTTTCATTCTTTTTTTCTTTCTTTTGCTGTTTCTTTCTTTCTCTTTATCTCTCTTTTTCTAAAATCTCTTCCTCTTTCTCTTTCATTCTTTTTATAAAAAAAAAGAGATAAAGCTATTACACAATGAAAAGGGGATCAGTTCAGCAGGAGGATATAATTACTGTAAATATATGTGCACCTAATACTGGATCACTCAGATATATAAAGCAAATATTATTAGTTCTAAAGAAAGAGCAGACTTCAATGTAACATAGTTAAGGACTACAACAACCCACTCTCAGCATCGGATGGATCATTGAGACAAAAAACCAACAAAGAAACATTGGATTTAAACTACACTTTAGATGGAATAAATAAGACAGAACATTTTTCCTAGCAGCTGCATGATCCCTATTCTTCTCATCAGTATACAGAACATTCTCTAGGCTAGGCCATCTGATCATTCACAAAACAATTTCAACAAAATTTTAAAAACTGAAAACATATCAAGTAAATTGTCAGATATAGTGTGATCTGTCACAATGGAATAAAACTAGAAATCAATAACAAAAAAATTTTTTTAATTGTACAAATAAACATGCTCTTGAATGACCACCGGGTCAATAAAGAAATGAAGAAGAAAATAAAAATTGTTCTTGAAACAAATGAAAATTAAAATACACTATACCTAAACCTATGGGATAAAGCAAAAGCAGTGCTAAGAGGGAAGTTTACAACAATAAATGCCTACTACATAAAAAAATGTAGAATAAGTTACAATAAACAACCTAACTATGCATCTCAAGGATAGAGAAAAGCAAGAACAAACCAAATCCAAAATTAGTGAAAGGAAATAAATAATAAACATGAGAGCAGAGCTAAACAAAATACAGATGAAAAGCAATACAAAGGATCAACAAAACAAAAAGCTGTTTTTTTTGAAAAAGATAAACAAAATCAACTAACCACTATCTGGACTAACCAAAAAAAAAGAGAGAAGATCCAAATAAATAAAATTAGAAATGAAAAACGAGACATTATAGCTGATACCAAAGCAATATAAAGAATAATTACAGAAAATTATAAACTACTAACAAATTGGAAAACCTACAAAAAATTGATAAATTCCTGGACAAAACCAGACAACGAAACAAAGAACTACAGGACAAAAAAGAATAAAAAAGAGAAAACTACAGGAGAATATCCCTGATGAACACCGACACAAAAATCCTCAACAAAATACTAGCAAACTGAATGCACCAACATGTCAAAAGATAATACACCATAGTCAAATAGAATTTATCCCAGGAATGCAAGCATGATTCGACATCTGTAGGCCAATAAATGTGATACATCACAGCAAGGACAAAAGTCATATTATCATCTCAACACATGCAGAAAAGTTGCTTAACAAAATTCAACAAACCTGCATGACAAAAACTGTCAACAAATTAGGAACTGAAGGAATGTATCTTAACATAATGAAGTCAACACATGAAAAATCCACAGCTAACATCATGCTGGAATGGAGAAAAGCCGAGAGCCTTTCCTCTAAGAACTGGAACGAGACACAGATGTTCACTTTAAACACTCTTACTCAACACAGTACTAGAATGCCTAGCTAGAGTAATCAGGCAAGAGAAAGAAAATGCATACAAGTTAGAAAACAGAAAATCAAGTTGTCCCTCGTTGTAGATGGCATAACCTTACATATATAGACAAAGCTAAAGACTGCACCAAAAAACTCTTAGAACTAATAAATGAATTCAGTCAAGTTGCAGGATACAACATCAGTACACAAAAATCAGTACTGTTTCTATACACCAAAAACAAACTGGCTGAAAAAGAAATCGAGAAAGCAATCTGTGTTAGTCTGTTGCTATAAAGGTATATCTGAGGCTGGGTAATTTATTTTTTTTAAAGGCTTATTTGGTTCATGGTTCTGCAGGCTGTGCAAGCATGGCACCAGCATCTGTTTCTGGTGAGGGATTTAGGGAGCTTCCAATCATGGCAGAAGGGAAAGGAGGGGAGTTCAAGTGTAACACACCTAGAGATGGAGCAAGAGAAAAGGAGTGGTGAAGTCCCAGACTCTTTAGCACCCAGGACTCATATGAACTAACAGAGCAACAACTCTCTTATAATGGGGAGGGCACCAAAACATTCATGAAAGATCTACCCCCATGACCCAAACACCTCCCACTGAGCCCCATCTCCAACACTGGGATCACATTTCAACATAAGCTTTGGAGGGGGAAAATACCTGAACCATATCACAATCCTATTTACAATCGCTACCACAAAAATAAAAAACCTAGAAATAAATTTAACTAAGGAAGTAAAAGACCTCTATCAGGAAACTACCAAACACTAATTAAAGTAGTGGAAGAAGACACAAACAATGGAAACACACTGAATGCCCACAGATTCTAATAGTATTATTAAAATGACCATACTTCCCCCAAAACCTACAGATTCAATGAAATCCCTATCAAAATACCAATGACATTATTCATAGTCATAGGAAAACCATGCTAAAATTTGTGTGGAATTAAAAACAAAAAAAAAGACCCAAAGCAACTCTAAGCAAAGAGAACAAAGCTAGAGTCATCACATTACCTGACTTCAAAACGTACTACAAAGCTATAGTAACCAAAATAGCATGGTATTGGTATAAAAACAGATATGTAACCAATACGACAGCATAAAGAAACTAGAAATAAATCCACCTTAACCTCAGTGCTTGTGTTTCCACATCACTGGAGTCCTAGCAGACATTTCTCAGCACCGAAATGAACTGCAGCAGCCACACAGGGCTGGCTAGACAGAGGAGAGCTGCAGGGTCCCCAGTGCCCCAATCCTCAGGGAATGTTGCTCCTAAGGGAAGAGTGCAGCCCTCCAAAGGGGCACCCCTTGAGACAAAAGAGACCATAGTGTATGCTTTCCTTTGCCTGAGAGCTGCCCATTTGTGGACAAAGGCGACTGCACCACTTCCAGTGGAGAGGCAGATGCTGTGCTTGGTTCTAAAAGGGAAGAGTATGGTTCCATCCCAGCAGCCAGGCAGCCTCAGTGCTCGGACACAAACATGGAGATGGGGACCTCTCTCCCACCACTACCCACTGCTGCAGACAAAGCCATGGTTGCTCCTGCAGGAGGTTGGTGAAGGCACACTGGAGGGTGCCCTATTCTAGGATTATTATCGGGCAGCAGCATCCCCACTGGCAGTGTGCCCACCAGGCCCAGCCTTGCACAAAACGCAGGGCCCCTCCCAGTAGCAGCATATCTACAGTGAAGAGCAGGAGAACCACAGAGCTGTGTGTTTTGGATGAGGGAGGAGGTTCCACAAAAAAGATATTTTGGCCGTGAGCCACAGAGTAGGTATCTTTCATGGCCCTTGGCTACATTGCAGCCTGGAGATAGAAAGCACTGTCTGTCCAATATGAGTGTTCTGAGCACTGGACAAGAGCGTGACTACAAAACACTGGGAAGTGGATCATATTCCTGCCTGCATAGGCCATGGAGCTGGGCAGCAATCCCACCTCCTGTAGGGAACTTAGCAGATTTCATCAGGAGCTCCTCTTGCCATTCCAATCAGTGCTGGTGCTTGTGCCTGGCACTGGGGCATGAGAGTAAGTGTGGGAGTTCAGACCTGCCCAGCTTTGTTCCCCACTTCAGTTACAGAACAGGGATCTAAGGGCTCTGTGTATTCTACAAACCAGCCCAGTGCCTGAGACAACAGAGAGCTGTTTCTGGTAAATAAAGATCTGTCTAGCATATATACACAGCTGCTTCTGCCTCAGCCAGCCCTCACCTGTAAGCACCACCTTCTGGTCTAGATGTTGAACTGCAAAACCCAATATAAAATCTGTTGACACAGTGCACAGCACCAGGAAACAAGGTTAGTGTCCTAAGACTTTGCCATCCTGGCCCCGCAAGAGGCAGTGAGTCTGCTCATACAGCTAGTACATAGCTACTACAGCCAGCATTTGAGAAAACCACCCCACAAAGGCTATCTATTATAAGGAATTCATACAGTCTTTACCACAAAAACCATGCAGAATCTAACAACCCTATACAACATATACATTATAGTTACATCTTCAAGAGAAAAAACTAATAACCATCCAACATAAGTGGATTCAAAAATAAGAAATATCATTAATTTAAACAAGAAGAAAACAGAGAAACAATTCTGAAAATATATTTAAAAAATAAAGCATTACAATATCCTCAAAGGATCACACTAATTCCTCGGCAATAGATCCTACTAACCAAAATGAAATCTTTGAAATACCAGACAAATATTTCAAAGACTGATTTTAAATAACAGAGGTGGGCATGGTGATGTATGCCTGTAGTCCCAGCAACTCCAGAGACTGAGATGGGAGGATTTCTTGAGCTCAGGAGTTTGAGGCTGCAGTGAGCTATTATTGTGCCCTTGCACTCCAGCCTCATTGGCAGAGACCCTGTCTCAAAAGAAAAATGAAAGTAAAAAGTAAGACACACAAACAGCTAGGAGGTAAATGAAGAAATGCTCAATATTACTAATCACCAGGGAAATGCAAATCAAAACTACAATGAGATGTCATTTCTCCTCAGTTAGAATGGTTAACATGTATTTTAAAAAATACTGGTGAGGATGTGGAGAAAAGGCAATTATACACTGTAATGAGAAGGTAAATTAGTACAGCCATTATGGAAAATAGTATGAGACTTCTCAAAACAACTGAAAACAAAACTACCATATGGTCTAGCAACCCCACTACTGGGTATTTGAGATAGTTTGGCTGTGTTCCCACCCAAATCTCATCTTCATTTGTAGTTCCCATAATCCCCATGTGTTGCGGGAGGGACCAGAAGGAGATAATTGAATCATGGGGGTGGCTTCTCCCATCCTTTTCTCGTGATAGTAAATTAGTTCTAACAAGATCTGATGGTTTTATGAGGGGCTTCTTCCTCCATGGGGCACTCATTCTGCTCCTTCTGGCCATTATGTGAAGAAGAATGTATTTGTTTCCCCTGCTGCCATGATTGTAAGTTTTCTGAGGTTTCCCTAACCATAAGGAACTGAGAGTCAATTAAACCACTTTTGTTTATAAATTACTGAGGCTTAGCTATGTCTTCATCAGCAGTGTGAAAAGGGACTAATAAGGGTATTATCCAAAGGAAAGGAAATCAATCTAAAAGATACTGGCACCCCCAATTATCAAGGCACTATTCACAATGGCCAGGATATAAAATCAATCCATCAACGGATGAATGGATAAAGAAAATGTGGTTATATATACACAATGGCATGCTATTCAGCCATGAAAAAATGAAATCCTGCCATGTGCAACATGGTTGGATCTAGAGGTCATTATGTTAAGTGAAATAAGCCAGGCACAGAATGACAAATATCACATGTTCTCATTCATATGTGGGAGCTAAAAAAGTGGATCTCATGGAGGCAGAAAGTAGAATGTTTACCACAGGCTGGAAAAGGTGGGCAGGAATGAAAAGAAGTTGCGTCAATGGGTACAAACATACAGTTAAATGAATAAGTTCTAGTGTTCAACAGCCCAGCAGGGTGACTGTAGTTAACAACAATACATACTTACAAAATAGCTAGAAGATATTAGAAATATTCCCACTACAAAGAAATTGTAAATATTTGAGGTAATAAATATTCTAAATACACTAATTTGATCAGATTTACTAAGTATCAATAAAAAAATTAAGGGAAGTGGTAAAATTCTGCCTCATTCCCCTACAAGGTTACAGAAAAAAAATGGTATTATAAAGATTTGATTCCAATTATCACAAGACTTTTGTTCCATTGTTTCCAACCTGGGCTTGTACCCCTCCCTTCAGGCAACTTGGTCATCCCCTACTCCCAAGAGTTTACCATACTGACATCAATGTTAGTGCAGACACCCAGTCAGCATAGGGCACTACAGCCCAGAAATCCTGGATGCAAGCAATTCTGCCTCAAACTCCCAAGTACCTGGTGCCTTTTACCACATCTGTCTATAGATATTTTCTCAAAGATATACATATGGCAACAGGTGTATGATTAGTGATATTGAGCACCTTTCATACACCTAATCATCAAATAAATGCAAATCAAAAGTAAAATATCATCTCACAAGTAAGTGTCAGAATGGCTCTTTTCAAAACGAAAAAAAAAAAAAAGAAAGAAAAGAAAAAAAACCTGAGATAACTAGTACTGATGAAGGTATAGAGAAAAGAGAATCCTTGTATACTAAAGACAGGAATATAAATTAACATAGCCATTATGAAAAATAATATAGTGGTTCCTCAAAAAATTTAAAACAGAACTACCATATAATCCAGCAATCCCACTTCTGAGTATATACCCAAAGGAATCACATCAACATCTAAAGAGATATCTGCACCCCACATTCATCCACCACAGCCAAGGGGTAAAAAAAACCTATGTATCAGTAGATGTATGAGTAAAGAAAATATGGTGCATATATACAATAAAATGTTATTTGACCACAAAGAAGAAGATGTAGCCATTTACAACAATATGGATGAAATACCCTGGAGGATATTACGCAAAGTACAATAAGCCAAACACATAAAGACAAATCTGTATTATCTCACTTATATGTAGAATCTAAAAAAAAAAAAAAAGAACTCATAGAAACAGAGTAGAATGGTGGTTACCAGGAACTGCAAGGTGGAGAAAATGGGGAAATGTTTATCAAAGGATATAAACTTTCAGTTCTAAGATGAACAAGTTCTAGGGCTCTAACGTATAACATGTGTGGTGACAAATGTGTCTTTTGAGTGTGATAACCATTACATAATGTGTATATAATATACCCTATCTATCATCCATTGTATACCTTGAATATATACAATCTTTGTCAATTAAATATATTTAAAATAAAAATACTTTAATTAAAAAAAACTTTGATTCTGTTTTCAATTTCAGAAAGGACTTGCATAGATCTGGTACAATCTTGTCCACAAACATGTAAAATTCTAAAGGGAAACCATCTGAGACTAAAGTTTTCCTTGTGAGAAAGTGTGAAACTAAACATCAATTTTATTTGATAGATATATTACAGTTATTATATATGTAAACAGATCACCAATTTCTTTAGTTAGCCTTAGTAGTTTATGTCTTTCAAGGAATTTGTCCATTTCATCTAACTTGTCAAATTCACTGGCATAAAGATTTTCACAATACTTCCCTCATTCTCTCTCTCCCAGCCTCGATTAGGTTTTTCTATTTCATTTATTTCTGCTCTGGTCTTTATTATTTCTCCTTTTCCATCTATTTGGGAATTAACTTCCTCTTCTTTTTCCATTTTCTTAAACTGAATACTGAGGTCACTGAGATCATTCTTTTCTAATATAGACATTTAAACTATAAATTCTTTTCTACTGCTTTAGCTGTATCCTACAAATTCTAATACACACCTTTCATATTTATTGTGGTCAAATACATCATCATTTCTTTTTTTGACTCATGAATTATTCAGAAGTATGTACATTCTAAACATTCTGAGATTTTTCCAGATCTTTTTAATACTGACTTCTAACTTAATTCCACTGTTGTCAAAGAGCATACTTTATATGATGTGAATTGTATTACTTTTATTGATTCCTTCTGCTTGAAGAAATTTCTTTAACATTTCTGGTGGTTCAGGTCTTCTAGTAATATATTCCTTCAGCTTAGCTTATATCTAAAACATCTTTATTTTGCCATCATTTTCTAAAGGTAATTCAGTGGGTACAGAAATCTAAGTTCTTCTTTCAGATTTTGCTCTTCTGTCCTCTCATGTACACTGTTTCTGATGAGAACTCTTGTTATCCTTATTTTTTTTATTCTCTTTATCACTGCTTTTGAGTAAACTAATTATGGTGTGTTCATTTTTTATTATGGGGCATTATTATTTTGTTTCTTCTACTTGGAATTAATTAAACATCTTTCACTTGTAGGATTGCAGTTTTCATCAAATCTGAATTTTTTTAGTCATTATTTATTTAACTATTTCATCTACTTCCTGTCCCTTTTTGGAGACTCATAATTACATGTATATTAGGCTGCCTGAAGTTGTCTCACAACTAAGCTCTTTTCATTATTTTGACTTATTTTATCACTTTTGAGCTTCATTTTAGAGATTTTCTATTGCTAAGTCTTCAAGTTCACTAATTTTTTCCTTCTTTTCTTCAATCTGCCATTGGTCTCATTCAATATATATTTTATCCCAGATATAATTTTTACTTCTAGAGATTCGAACTTGGGTGTTTTTTAAAAATACCATCTATGCCTCTATTTCATTTTCTGGACATACTGAATACTGTTGTAACAACCACTTTAACACCATTGTTTACTAATTCCAACATCTGTGTCAGTTCAGGGTTGATTTCAAATTATTGATTATTATTCCTTTTAATCATATTGACGTGCTGAGTGTTTGTAAATTTCTATAATTATTATTGAGTTTTATCCTGGTATGCAGTTAAGCCATTTGGGAATAGTTCGATACTTTTGGTCTTGCTTTCATGAGTTGTTTTATGATTTATAGTGCTCAATCTAGTGCTGCTAATTCCTCACTATTGAAGAAAGACCTTCCTGAGTATTCTAATGCTCTGTGAATGATAAGCTTTCTCAGTGTGCCTTGTAGGAACAGATACTATTTGCAGCACAGTGTAAATGCAGGCACTGCACTATTAAATCCATTCTAATGAATGTTTCCCCAGCCTTGAGTAGTTCCCTCACATGATGCACTGATCAGCACTCTGCTGAATACACAGAGGATACCCTCTACAGATCTCTATGTCTGTTGAAGCTCTCTCGTCTTCAGTACTGTGTTCTGCCAACTCTAACTGCTTTATTCTCCCCTGAATCTTAGTCAGTCTCCTCAGTTCAGGAAACCCACTGGATTCCACTTGAATTCCATTTCCCCATGATGCAATGTGGAGGAAAGGCTCCAGGCAATAAGCTGAAGCAACCTTATAGTTAACCTTATTTGTTTCCTGTCTCTAAAGGATTGCTATCCTTCGTACTTGATGTCCAGTTTCTTTAAAACATTATTCAATACATTGTATCTGTGATGCTGCTGTTGTTCAGGTGGGAAGGTATATACTGTTTGGGTATATACAGTCTCAGTGACTCCATCATGGGCAGAAGCAGAAGTGTATGTTGAATTTTAAATATTAAATCAAGTTTATATTCTGGAATAAACAACATTTGGTCATGATCTGTTATTCTTTTTACACATCTGGATTCAATTTGAATATTTTGTTTCATGTCTAATAAAACAATATAAATATAATAGCTACCACAAGAAGAGGAATAAAAAACACTATCACCGTGTCACATTTACTGTAAGTAATCAGAATGAGAGAACAAAAACAAGTACAAATTTTATGAAAAACATTTCAGGCACTGATAAAAGAAATAAAACTTACAGGTTAGATGGCTTGGATATACATTATATTGTTTTCAAAAAGTACTCAGGAAGTAATTTTTTGTTTTTGTTGTTGTTTTTGAGACTGTCTCAATGTCACCCAGGCTGGGTTACAGTGGCACAATCCTGGCTAACTGCAACTTCCACCTCCTGGGTTCAAGCAATTTTTATGCCTTGGCCTCCTATGTAGCTGGGATTACAGGTGTGCACCACCACACCCAGCTAGTTGTTGTATTTAGTAGAGATGAGGTTTCATCATCTTAGCCAAACTGATCTCAAACTGCTGACCTCAGGTGATCCACCTGCCTTGGCCTCCCAAAGTGCTGGGATTACAGGCCACTGTGCCAATCCGAAATAATTACTTTTAAATGTAAGTTTAATTCTTGCATTTAAAATTGAGGTTAATTTTTAAATGGCTTTCTAAAGCTATTACATAAAGGGAGAAATATTTATATACTCTGCATATGGTTGCAGAGACCCTTAACCAAAAAGAATTAGGCAGAACCTAGACGACATCAAAGCATATAGAAGAAAGAACAAGATGGAAGAAAAGAAAAGAAAAAAAAGTCCTAGGCATTAATAATGTTCTCTGAGCTGCAGGTCTCACTGGGTCTAATTATCTCCTTACCTAGTAATAGTATTCTAAATTTTTGTTTTAATATTTTTTATTGCAATTTAGGTTCTGGGGTACTTGTGTAGAACATGCAGGATTGTTGCATAGGTACATACATGGCAATGTGGTTTACTGCCTCCATCCCCCTGTCCCCTAAATCTGGCATTTCTCCACGTTATCCCTCCCCAACCTCCCTACCCCCCGATGTCCCTCCCCTATTCCCCCACAACAGACCCCGGTGTGTGATGCTCCTCTCCCTGTGTCCACGTGTTCTCATTGTTCCAACACATGCCTACTATGAGTGAGAACATGTGGTGTTTGATTTTCTGTTACTCTGTCAGTTTGCTGAGAATGATGGTTTCCAGATTCATCCATGTCCATATAAAGGACACGAACTTGTCGGTTTTTATGGCTGCATAGTATTCCATGGTGTATATGTGCCACATTTTCCCTGTCCATTCTGTCATCGATGGGCATTTGGGTTGGTTCCAGGGCTTTACTATCGTAAAGAGTGCTGCAATGAACATATGTGTGCATGTGTCTTTATAATAGAACAATTTATGAATCTTTGGATATATACCCAGTAATGGGATTGCTGGGGCAAATGGAATTTCTATTTCTAGGTCCTTGAGCAATTGCCTTCCACAATGGTTGAACTAATTTACACTCCCACCAACAGTGTAAAAGTGTTCCTATTTCTCCACATCCTCCCCAGCATCTGCTGTCTCCAGATTTTTTAATGATCGCCATTCTAACTGGTGTGAGGTGGTATCTCAATGTGGTTTTTGTTTGCATTTCTCTAATGACCAATGATAATGAGCATTTTTTCAAGTTTCTTGGCCTCATATATGTCTTCTTTTGAAAACTGTCTGTTCATATTCTTTGCCCACTTTTAAATGGGTTTGTTTGTTCTTTTCTTGTAAATCTGTTTTAGTTCTTTGTAGATTCTGGATATTAGCCCTTTGTCAGATGGGTAGATTGCAAAATTTTTTTCCCATTCTGTTGGATGCCAATTCACTCTAATGATTGTTTCTTTTGCTGTGCAGAAGCTCTGGAGTTTGATTAGATCTCATTTGTCTATTTTGGCTTTTGTTGCCAATGCTTTTGGTGCTTTAGTCATGAAGTCCTTGCCTATGTCTATGTCCAGAATGGTTTTGCCTAGGTTTTCTTCTAGGGTTTTTATGGTGTTAGGTCTTATGTTTAAGTCTTTAATCCATCTAGAGTTAATTTTAGTGTAAGGTATCAGGAAGGGGTCCAGTTTCTACTTTCTAGACATGGCTAGCCATTTTTTCCAACACCATTTATTAAACAGGGAATCCTTTCTTCATTGCTTGTTTTTGTCAGGTTTGTCAAAGATCAGAAGGTTACAGATGTGTGGCGTTGCCTCTGAGGCCTCTGTTCTGTTCCATTGGTCTATATCTCTGTTTTGGTACCAGTACCATGCTGTTTTGATTAATATAGCCTTACAGTATAGTTTCAAGTCAGGTAGTGTAATACCTCCAGCTTTGTTCTTGTTGCTTAGGATTGTCTTGGCTATGAGGGCTCTCTTTTGTTTCCATATGAAGTTTAAGTTTTGTTTTTCCAGTTCTGTGAAGAGGGTGTTACGGAGCTTGTTGGGGATAGCACTGAATGAATAAATTACTTTCAGCATATTAGCCATTTTCACAATGCTGTTTCTTCCTAACCATGAGTATGGAATGTTTTTCCAACTGTTTGTGTCCTGTCTTATTTCCTTCAGCAATGGTTTGTAATTCTCCTTCAAGAGGTCCTTTACATCCTTTGTTAATTGTATTCCTAGGTATTTTATTTTCTTTGTAGCAATTGTGAATGGCAGTTGATTCTTGATTTGCCTCTTTTTGTCTGTTACTGCTGTATAAGAATGCTTGTGATTTCTGCATATTGATTTTGTATCCTGAGACTTTGCTAAGGTTGCTTCTCAGTTTAAGGAGATTTTGGGCTGAGACAATGGTGTCATCTAAATATACAGTAATGTTATCTGCAAATAGAGACAACCTGACGTCCTCCTTTCCAAACTGAATACACTTTATTTCTTTTTATTGCCTGATTACTCAGGCTAGACCTTCCAATACTATACTGAATAGAAGTGGTGAGAGAGGGCATCCTTGTCTAGTGCCAGATTTCAAAGGGAATGCTCCCAGTTTTTGCCCATTCAGTATGATATTGGCTGTGGGTTTGTCATAAATAACTTTTATTATATTCAGATACATTCCATCCATACCTAGTTTACTGAGAGTTTTTAGCATAAAGGGCTGTTGAATTTTGTGAAAGGCCTTCTCTGCATATATAGAGATAATCATGCGGTTTTTGTCTTTGGTTCTGCTTATGTGGAGGATTACGTTTATAGACTTGCGTATGTTGAACCCGCCTTGCCTCCCCGGGATGAAGCCTACTTGATCGTGATGGATAAGCTTTTTGATGTGCTGTTGCAATCGGTTTGCCCATATTTTATTGAAGATTTTTGCATCTATATTCATCATGGATACTGGCCTGAAGCTTTCTTTTTTTGTTGAGTCTCTGCCAGGTTTGGTATCAGGATGATGCTGTCTCATAAAATGATTTGGGAAGGATTCCCTCTTTTTGGATTATTTGGAATAGTTTCAGAAAGAATGGTACCAGCTCCTCTTTGTATGTCTTACAGAATTTGGCTGTGAACCCATCTGGACCTGGGCTTTCTTTGGTTGGTAGGCTATTAATGGCTGCCTCAACTTCAGCCCTTGTTATTGGTCTATTCAGGGTTTCGACCTCTTCCTGGTTTAGACTTGGGAGGGTGCCAGTGTCCAGAAATTTATCCATTTCTTCCAGGTTTATTGGTTTACGTGCATAGAGTTGTTTGTAGTAATCTCTGATAGTAGTTTGTATTTCTGTGAAATTGGTGTTGATATCCCCTTTATCATTTTTTATTGCATGCATTTGATTCATCTCCCTTTTCTTTTTTATTAATCTGGCTAGTGGTGTCTATTTTATTCACCTTTTCAAAAAAAACAGCTCCTGGATTTGATTTTTTTGAAGGGTTTTCTGTGTCTCTATCTCCTTCAGTTCTGCTCTGATCTTAGTTATTTCTTGTCTTCTGCTAGCTTTTGAGTTGTTTTTTTTTTTTTATCTTGCTCCTCTAGCTCTTTCAATTTTGATGACAGGGTGTCAATTTTAGATCTTTCATTGCTTCTCATGTGGGCATTTATTGCTGTAAATTTCCTCTAGAAGCTGCTTTAAATGTGTCCCAGAGATTCTGATATGTTGTGTCTTCATTCTCATTGGTTTCAAAGAACATCATTATTTATGCCTTCATTTCATTGTTTATCCAGTCAACATTCAAGAGCCAGTTGTTCAGTTTCCATGAAGTTGTGTGGTTCTGAGTTAGTTTCTGAATTCTGAGTTCTAATTTGATTACACTGTAGTCTGAGAGACTGTTATGATTTCCATTCTTTTGCATTTGCTGGGGAGTGATTTACTTCCAATTATGTGATCAATTTTAGAGTACGTGTGATGTGGTGCTGAGAAGAATGTATACTCTGTGGATTTGGGGTGGAGAGTTCTTCAGATGTCTATTAGGTTTGTTTGGTTCAGAACTGAGTTCAAGTCCTGGATATTCTTGTTAATTTTCTGTCTCGTTGATCTGTCTAATATTGACAGTGGAATGTTAAAGTCTCCCACTATTATTGTATGGGAGTCTGAGTCTTTTGTATGTCATTAAGAACTTGCTTTATGTATCTGAGTGCTCCTGTATTGTATGCATATATATTTAGGATTGTTAGCTCTTCTTGTTGCATTGATCCTTTTACCATTATGTAATGCCCTTCTTTGTCTCTTTTGATTTTTGTTGGTTTAAAGTCTATTTTATCAGAGACTAGGATTGCAACTCCTGCTTTTTTTTTTTTTTTTTTTGCTCTCCATTTGCTTGGTAAATCTTCCTCCATGCCTTTAGTTTGTGCCTGTCTGTGTCCTTGCACATGAGATGGGTTTCCTGGATACAGCACACAGATGGGTTTTGACTTGTTATCCAATTTGCCAGTGTGTGCCTTTTGATTGGGGCATTTAACACATTTACATTTAAGGTTAATATCGTTACGTGAAAATTTGATCCTGCCATTTTGATGCTAGCTGGTTGTTCTGCCCATTAATTGACACAGTTTCTTCACTGTTTTCATGATCTTTACCATTTGCTACATTTTTGGAGTGGCTAGCACTGGTTGTTCCTTTCTATGTTTAGTGCTTCTTTCAGGAGTCTTGTAAGGGAGGCCTGGTGGTGATGAAATCTCTCAGCATTTGCTTGTTCATAAATGATTTTATTTCTCCTTTGCTTATGCAGCTGAGTTTGGCTGGATATGAAATTCTAGGTTGAAAGTTCTTTTCTTTAAGGGTGTTGAATATTAGCCCCCACTCTCTTCTGATTTGTAGGGTTGCTGCCGAGAGATCCGCTGTGAGTCTGATGGGCTTCGCTTTGTGGGTAACCCAACCTTTCTGTCTGGCTGTCCTTAGCATTTTTAACTTCATTTCAACCTTGGTGAATCTGACGATTATGTGCCTTGGGGCTGCTTTTCTTGAGGAATATCTTTGTGGTATTCTCTGTAATTCCCAGACTTGAATATTGGCCTGCCTTGCTAGGTTGGGAATGTTCTCCTGGATGATATTCTGGAGAGTGTTTTCCAGCTTGGATTCATGCTCTCCATCACATTCAGGTATACCTATCAAACATACATTAGGTCTTTTCACATAATCCCATATTTCTTGGAGGCTTTGTTCATTTCTTTTCACTTTTTTTTCTCTAATCTTACCTTCTCATTTTATTTCATTGAGTTGTTCTTCAATCTCTGATATCCTTTCTTCTGCTTGGTCGATTTGGTTACTGAACTTGTGTATGCTTCACGAAGTCTTCATGTTGTGTTTTTCAGCTCCATCAATTCATTTATATTCTTCTCTAAGCTGTTTATTCTCGTTAGCATTTCGTCTAACCTTTTTTCGGGGTTCTTAATTTCTTTGCATTGGGTTAGAACACGTTCTTTTAGCTCAGAAGGTTGTTATTACTCACCTTCTGAAGGCTGATCCTGTCAATTCAGACTCATTCTCCATACAGCTTTCTTCCCTTGCTAGTGAGGAGTTGTGATCCCTTGGAGGAGGAGAAGCATTCTTGTTTTGGGTGTTTTCATTCTTTTTGCACTGGTTTCTTCCCAATTTTGTGGATTTATCTGCCTGTGGTCTTTGTAGTTGGTGACTTTTGGATGGAGTCTCTGAGTGGATATCCTTTTTGTTGATGATGAAGTTATTTCTTTGTTTTTTAGTTTTCCTTTTAACAGTCAGGCCCCTCTGCTGTAGGACTGCTGCAGGTTCCTCCAGATCCTCCTTGCCTGGGGATCACCTGTGGCGACTGCAGAACAGTAAGGGATACTGCCAGTTTCTTCTTCTGTTGTATTTGTCCCAGAAGGATACCCGCCAGATGTCAGCCTGAGCCCTCTTTTATGAGGTGTCTCTTTGGATATACAGGGGTTGGTGAGCTGCTTGAGGAGACAGTCTTTCCCTTATAGGAGCTGAAGTGCTGAGCTGTGAGGTCCATTGTTCCCTTCAGAGCTGCTGGCAGTTACGTTTATGTCTGCTGCAGCAGAACTCATAACCACCTTTTTTCCCAGGTGCTCTGTCCTGGGAAGGTAGGGCTTTATTTATAAGTTCCTGATGTGCTGTCTGCCCTTTTTCAGAGATGCCCTGCCCAGAAAGGAGGTAGCCTAGTTACAGTGTGTCAGAAGTGGCATTGCTGAGCTGTGATGGGCTCTGCCCTTCTGCTGTATGAACTTCCTTGCAGTGTTGTTTATAGAGGTATAGTCGGAACTGCCTTAGTAATGGCGGTCTGCCTCAGTAATGGAGGACTGTGTCTGTAATGACAGACTGCCTCAGTAATGGTGGATTGACTCGGTAATGGTCGATTGCCTTAGTAATGGTGGACTGCCCCAGTAATGGCAGACTCCCTCAGTAGTGGTGGACTGCCTCAGTAATGGCAGATGCCCTTCTCCATAAAGAGCTGGACCATCCCAGGTTCAGCTGCGCTTGCTGTGAAACCCTCAATCCAGAGCATTTCAGATTGTTGGTTTTGTGGGGGTGGGACCCATCAAGCCAGATCACTTGGCTCCCTGTTTCAGCCCCCTTTTTTTAGTTAAATGGGTGGCTCTGCCTCCCAGGCATTCCAGGTGCCAGTTGAAACAGCCGCCCTAATTTGTGTGAGTTTTTGTGCAGACTTGCTGCGCCAGCTGAAACAGCCATGCTGGAAACTCGCGGTGCTTTTCAGCCTGGTCATCTCTTGGTCTGTGGGCAGTAATAACTCGTTTGGAAATGCAGTGATCACTCAACCTCTATGTTGTTCCGGCAGGGAACGGCACTCCAGAGCTGTTCCTATTCAGCCATCTTGGATTGATCCCTTAAATTTTTATAAAAATATTTGAATACTGAGAGTATACATGGATTTATTTGAGCTCTAAGAAAGAAAACATGTAAACCATTGTTGCTCTTAGAGTGAACTAGCCCTCTACATCTATCTAGGACTATAACTGTGTTCCATAGCCGGTATCTAAGGTCTCTAGTCCTCATGAAAACTGGGAAGTGAGAAATAGAAGTCCACACAAAGGAATGTTACAGTGCCTCACAAGATTTGCCTAGATATAAAAAGTCAAAAGAATTACTTTAATATCAAAATCTGGGAACTAAATCACAGCCCTTTAGATAGATATCAGAAGAGGAATTCTCACTTCAATATGCATTATAAGCCACCATGACTTTCGTAAAATATACTTTTACATCTTTTGTTGTAAAAACGTGATTAATCTCATAAGCGGGGGTTGAACAATGAGAACACATGGACACAGGGAGGGAAACGTCACACAATGGGATCTGTTGAGGGTGGGGGCTAGGGGAGGGATAGCATTAGAAGAAATACCTAATGTAGATGACAGGTTGACGGGTGCAGCAAACCACAATGGCACGTGTATACCTATATAACAAATCTGCATGTTCTGCACATGTATTCCAGAAAATTAGAATATAATTTTTTTAAAAAGTGGTTCATGTTACATGGATGGTTTGGTAACTCCTAGTAGTTGTTTTGTACTATGAACTAAACAAGATTATGCATGAATTTTTCCCCAAAAGAAGGCTGGAACAATATTTAAAAATTAATAGTTCCTTTCTATTAAAATTATGAAGCCATTTCATACATACCATACTGAAGAGATTAGAGATTTAGTAAGACCGAGGAGCAAACCAAGATGGGTAAGGGGATATATTTTATTATGTAATGCTTGCATTGTCTTTCAAAGAATCATATTCTCCCTGTAAGTACTCGTTGACTTTTATTTCATGTAACTTTTAGAGAAATAAGATTCCAAGGTCTAATTAAAGTCCTCTTGTCTTATTTACCACTTTCTCCCATCACTTCCTTAAAGCTACACATAAAATGATCTAATCTTTGTTCCTGAAGTAAGTCCAATATGTTCCTAACTCAGAGCCTTTGAATTTTTTCTTCCTCTGCCTAAACCACTTTCTCCATATCACCAAGTTTCAACTCCTCATCTTCTTCAGGACTCTGCTCTAAAGTCACCATATCATGAAGGACTTCCCTATCCATTCTGTTTATAAACTAGCAATGCAACACTAGCCCTAGAACTTCCTACATTCCTCTCCCTGCATTCTTTCTTTTGCATGTATCCTCATTAGATATTTTACCATTTTCCCCTCAATCTAAGATATTATTCAGTGTAACATCATGGACAGAAAAAAGCTGCCAATTATAATTGTAAAAAATCTTATAATTATAAATGTTTCCCATATTTTCTGACAAGCTGATCCTAAAACTTATATGAAAATGTAAAGGACCCAAAATAGCCAAAGCAATTTTCAAAAAGAAGAACAAAGCTAAAAGACTCACACTTGCTAACTGGTTTTCTGATTACTATAAAACTATACTTACCTATATTTACCTATAAAACTATAGTATAAGTAATCAAGAAAATGTGGTGTTCATATAAAGATAGAAATATGAATCAATTGAACAGAATTGAGAGTTCATAAATTTCCCCTTATATTTTTGGTTAATTAATTTTTGACAACTGTGCCAAGACAACTCAATGGGGGAAAAGAATAGTCTTTTCAACAAATGATGGTGCACATCTACATGTAAAAAAATTTAGATTTTTATCTCATATCACCACAAAAGTGAACTCAAAATGGACTATAGTTCTAAATATAAGAGCTATTACTATAAAACTCTTCGAAGAAAATATAGAGTGACCTGGGATTAGGCAGAGCTGCTAAGTAAGACACCGAAAGCACAATACATTTAAAAAATGGATAAACTAGGACTTCCTCAAAATTAAAAACGTCTCCACTTTAAAATATGTATTAAGAATGTGAAAAGAACAGCCACATACTGGGAGAAGATATTTTCAAATCATACCTCTGATAAAGGGTTTATCTCCTAAATTTATAAAGAACTTTTATAACTAAGACAAACAACCTAATGAAAAAAAATGGGTGAAAGATTCAAGTAGACATTTCACCAAGAAAGAGACATGAATGGCCAATAAACAACTGACAAGATGCTGAACATCATCAGCCATTAGATAAATGCAAATAAAACTACAAGATACTATTTCTCACACAGAGAATGGTTACGATTTAAAAAGGGAGACAACAATACGAGTTGCCAGAGATGTGGAAAAAATAGGTTCCTCACACATTACTGGTAAAAATGTAAAATGGTACAACCATTTTGAAAAACATTTTGGCAGTTTATTTAAATGTTAAAAATAGATTTATTATATGACCTAGAAATACTACTCTTAGGTATCTACCCCCACAAAAGGAAAACATATGTTTACACAAAGACTTGTACACAAATGTTTGTTGTAGTATTATTCACAATAAAAAAATGGAAACAATCCAATGAATGATAAAATGTTATCCACAGAGTAGAATACAATTCAGCAATAAATGAGCATGACCTACTGATTCAGGCAATGAGCACCAATAAACCTGAAAAACATTATGCTAAGTGAAAAAAATCAAGGTGAACGAACCTAGAGGACATTATGCTAGCCAAATACAGAAAGAAATATACCATATGAAATCACTAATATGAGAATCTTAAAAATATCAAATTCATAGAAAGAGTAAAATGTGATTACTAGGGAGGGAAAATGGGATGATGCAGGTCAGTGGTAGAAAATTGTAGCTATATAGGGAGAATAAGTGTAGAGACCTAATGTACAACATGAGGACTATCATTAATGATACTGTATTTTATACTGGGAATTTGTTAACAGATTTTAGATACTCTCCTTATTAAAAAAATAAAGGTAATTATGTAAGATGGTAAGTATGTTCATTTGCTTGACAATAGTAATCTCTTCACCTTAAATGTTTGTCAAAACATCGTGCTGAACACTTTATATACAATAAAATCAACCCATTCATCAATAAATGCAATGGTATTATTTAAAAAGAAGCTAGATATAAAAGACTGCATATTTTATTACTGTATTTACATGAAATGCACAGAAAATGTAAATCTATAGAAACAGAAAGCAGATTAATGGTTGTTTGAAACTTGGCAAAAGTGAGGAATTACTGCAAATGGGCATGACAGATCTTTTTGGGGTGATGGAAATATTCTAAAGCTGAATGTGGTGATAGCAGCCCTACTTTGTAAACTGACTAAAGATCATGTAACTCTATACTTAAAATGGATGAATTTTATGGGTAGGTAAACTGCAAAACTATTTTGTAAAAAATGCTTCCCCATGTCTAATATAAATCAGAAATGTGAAACCTTATGTATCTCACAATACATTAAATGCATTTTTTTTGGCTCACTGAACTTTTATTTTTTAAAATACATTTCTTGTATTTGTTTTCCCACACTAGAAAGTCAGCTCCAAAAAGGCAGATTTTCTTTTTTATTTTCTGTTGTATCCCAGCAGCAATGTGGAGCAATCTTGTAATGTACCGAACATAGAGAGCATTCAATATTTGTTGAATGAAAAAATAACTTGTCAATGTTCTTCAAAAAGAATATAAATTTCACACTTGTTTTATGCTCAGCATTGCCCACCACTAATTGTATACCCTTTTAGAAGTGCATCTGGAGCAATGATTATCTAGGGCTTACACATGTATTATCGTAGTTGATCCTTGCAAGAACCCATTGACATAAAAAATATGAGAGAGCACAGAGGCTGAAAAGACATGTTGGCCTTGAGCCACCTATGGAACACACAGGCAGATATAACTAACAAGCCAATAGGTAGCTGGAAATAGGAGGATGCTGCTTAGTAGAATGATTTGACTCATCATACTTTGGGAATCATAATTTTTGTGAAACTACAAGACTGAGCAAGCAGAGGCAATTAATATAGAATGAGAACTGAAGATGCAGCCATTCTTTCTGCAGAAGACAACCACAGTCAAGGATGACTTATGAGCAGAAGAATAACATAATAAAAGAAGAGTGACATGAAATAGTTGGGAGGAAGAAGCAAACTAAATCTTATCAGAGGAGATGAATATCCAGACAATAGCAGTGGGACTAGACAAAGAGGAGAAATTAAAAGACATATCAAAGGAAGAACTGGTATAGGTGAGAAGATATTTGTTGTCTGCAGGGTAGGAGAGAAAAAGAAGAGGAATCTACAGAAAGAAACCAACTTAAGAGGTCAAAAAACACTAAATTTAAAAATAAGCTTTCAAAAAGAAAAAAATAGAATAAACTAAGGAAATTGTGGAGTGGAAATTTTGGCTTTAGTTAATTTTTTTTTTTTTTTGAGAAAGAAAGAAGTAGAATAAAAGAGAAAAAAGAAAGAGAAGGAGGGAGAGAGGACGAGAATCTTGCTCTATTGCTCAGGATTTCATTTAAATCTGTGAAATGCTTATGCAATTACGAAAAAGTGATTTATTTCCTATTATGTGATCACTTTTAGAATAGGTATGATATAATATTGAAAAAAATATGTTTTGTGGATATGGGGTGGTAGGTTCTGTAAATATTTATTAAATTTGCTTGTTCCAGGTCTGAGTTCAAATCTGTTTTTTTTTTTTTCTTTCCATTAGGTTGATAGATCTACCTCCATCCCTTTATGTTAAGTCTTTGTGTATCCTTGCCTATAAGAAAGGTCTGAATACAGCGTACCAATGGGTTTTAACTTTTTATTCAGTTTGTCTAAGTGTGCGTTTTGATTGGGGTATTTAATTCCTTTAAGTTTAGGCTTAATATTAATATATGTGAATTTAATACTGTTATTTAAGTCTAACTAGCTGTTTGCCCGTTAGCTGATGTAAATTCTTCATTGTTGTGATATTCTTTACTTTTTGATAAGTTTTTAGGATAACTGATGCTGGTTGTTCATTTCTGTATATAGTGCTTCTTTCAGAAGTTGTTGCAAAACAGGCCTAGTGGTAATGAAGTCTCTGAGTTCTTGCTTGTTCGCAAAAAATTTTTATTTTTCCTTGGCTTGTAAAACTTAGTTTGGCTGGATATGTGATTCTGGGTTGAAAGTTTTTTTCTTTAAGGATGTTAAATATTAACCCCTACTCTCTTCTGGCTTGTAGAGTTTCTACTGAGAGATCTGCTGTGAGTCTGATAGGCTTCCCTTTATGGGTAACCTGGCCTTTCTCTCTGGCTGCCCTTAGTATT
>PVKP010036302.1:0-22568 GCA_004027715.1 Plecturocebus donacophilus | reverse complement strand
TTGCACTCCAGACTGGGCAACATAGCAAGACTCCATCTAAAAAAAACCAAGGCAGTTGGCTGGGAAGATGTCTGCTGTTAAGTGGCGGGCCCATGGACAACAGCCTCAAGGTATTTTTTCTTCAGACATTTGGTCCCACTTCGGCAAGGTATCTTGGCATTGCTTGGGCAAGACATTGGTCTCTGCTTCTTCAGAGCATTGGGTGGGAGATATCCCATAGACAGCTGAAGAGATTGAGACTTTGGGAAATCACGTCTAAAATGTTTGGACTTGTTTAAAATTGTTTGACTTGGTTTCAACATGGTTTAAAGCCCAGCTGAGGCATTAAGGGCTGGTCATCTGAGGCTGTAATCTAAGATGGGAAATTTGTGCTCTATTCCTCCTTGTGGCCCAGCAGGATGCATTCTGCAGAATTGGGCTATTTCTAGCTTTGGGCCTATAAAAATGAAAAAGATGGTTTTCCACTGCGATGCTGCCTATGATATTCCGTAGCATCTGGGGAATGGTAGCCAGGATTCGGATCTTTAATGTAAAGCCAAGAGCTAAAGAAGATTTTAGATAGTTGTTAGTCATGGGAGGCACATCTTCTGGACAGGTGCAAGCCTTTCCCTGACACAGAGAGGGTTTCAAAATTAATAAAAGCCTTACTGAAATTGTCCTCAGATTTGGGGTTCCATTTCCCACACACAGTGATAACAAGAGTGCTTTTATTGCCAATTTTTTTTTTGAGACAGGGTCCCACTCTGTCACCCAGGCTGGAGCACAGTGGTATAATCACAGCTCACAGCAACCTCAACCTCCTGGGCTCAAGGGATCCTCCCACCACAACCTCCCAAGTAGCTAGGAATACAGGCATGCACCATGCCTGACTAATGTTTTTTTTAATAGAAATGAGGTCTCACTATGTTGACTAGGCTGGTCTCAAATTCCTGGACTCAAGCAATCCTCCAGCCTCAGCCACGCAAGTCTGTTGATTTCACCATAATTAACCCACTATCTAATTTCTCATTTTCTGACCCAACTATAAAATACTGCCTAAGAGAAAAATACCATTACACGTCCCTTGCTTCTAGGAGCTAACTTGATCAACTTTGCCAAAGAAGGACTCATATGCCTCCCCTTCGTTTAGCTTACCATCAGATCAATGGGAATACTAGAAGGCCTTACCCTTATTACTGTCATTTCCTAACAGCCTGTTCGGAAATGCCTCCAAGCTTTATCTTGGATTAGGTTAAACTCAGCAACTCCTTACTACATAGCAACACTCAGAAATAGATGTACCAGATCCTTAGTTTAATCCAATCCATGAAGCCATGCTACAAGATTCTTTTTTTTTTTTTTTTGAGACAGAGTTTTGCTCTTGTCGCCCAGGCTGGAGTGCAAGGGCGCAACCTCGACTCACCGCACACTCCGCCTCCCAGGTTCAAGCAATTCTCCTGCCTCAGCCTCCTGAGTAGCTGAGATTACAGGCATGTGCCACCAAGCCTGGCTAATTTCGTATTTTTAGTAAAGATGGGTTTTCTCTCTATATATTTCTCCATGTTGGTCAGGCTGGTCTTAAACTCCCGACCTCAGGTGATCCGCCTGCCTTGGCCTCCAAAAGTGCTGGGATTACAGGCATGAACCACCGCTCCTGGTGCCCTACGACAAGATTCTAAACTTAATCTATACAATCTTTCTGGGTTCCTCTCTGCATCCTCAGAATATCTATTTGTTTGTAGGGGATGCCAAGAAATCCTCTGGACTTATGAATGTATTGACAGCTAGCATATAGGAAGAACTCCCCTGTTAGGATACTCATTTATCCGAGTTTTCTATACACAAAACTGCTGAAACCAAGCACTGGAAAATCTCCCTACAATTACTTGGTAAAACTAAACGGTCCACAACTCACTTTGGCGAGACACAGATTCATACTTGCCCGGTACCAAGAAGATGGAGCTGGGTATTTCTTTGGATAAATTTTGTTACTTTGCCGGAGAACAGTGCCTCACGAGCGCAAGATTAGAAACCTCCCCCTTACTTTATGATTTCTTGCCTAGGAAATTGCAATCGCAGCCCAGCAGAGAAAGATTAATGTATTGACTCAGGTTGCCTTAGATAACAGGATAGCCCTAGATTACACCTTAGCGGAGCAGAAAGGGGTGTGTATGGTTGCAAATACCATGAGCTATATTTACATGAATGAATTAGTGGAGATAGAAACTCATCTGGCGGGGGAAGTTAGAGAGCAAGTCACTTGAGTACAACTGCTCTCCCGGACTGTCTCTGAGGACTGGTTTTCCTTTTTATTTTATTGGATTCCTTATGGAAAAACGTCTATGTTTTCTGGGTTGCTAAAATGAGGCATGTTAGTCTTGTCAATTGTGTTTATGCTTTTTGTTATGACCAAATGTGTGTTAAAATGTTGTAGTGGCCAGGTGCAGTGGCTCATGCCTGTAATCCCAGCACTTTGGGAGGCTGAGGCGGGTGAATCACGAGATCAGGAGTTTGATACCAGCCTGGCCAACATGGTGAAACCCGATCTCTTCTAAAAATACAAAAAAATTAGCTGGGTGTAGTGGTGAGTGCCTATAATCCCAGCTACTCAGGAGGCTGAGACAGGAGAATCGCTTGAACCTGGAGGCAGAAGTTGCAGTGGGCTGAGATCAGCCACTCCACTGCACTCCTCACTCCAGCCTGGGCAGCAGAGCAAGACTCCATCTCCAAAAAAGAAAGGTTGTAGTGAAGCTGTGACTGAAGCAACTAATACAGTGATAGTTGAGCACCACGGTGGCATGCCTGGAACTCGTAAATACTGTGAACTCCATGCTATTATAGAAACTTTCTCTCTTCATATCCTGGTCCCCAATCTTTGCCCCAGTTCAGCAGGAAGTAGCCAGAGTGGTCTGTTCCCCTAAACGCATCAGGATTGTAAAGTGACAAGGACAGAAGTGAGCTGCAACAGGGACCCCGTTTTTAGGAGCCTGAGGACCCCAAACATGAAAATAAAGAAAAACCCTAAGTTCCTTCAAGAGAAATTCCAGGCAATTCACTAGCCCCAGAAGTAAATAAGAAAGTAATAGTAGCCTAAAATGAGAGCCAAGAGTTAGAGTTCCAGAGATGTTTGCTTTCCCTGTAGAAACTAAAGACAACATCTCAGCTTACGTCCTTGAGTTGTCTTTGAGAAACTCCCACTGAGGTCCACACCAAACAGATCCACTGGCATTTAGACCTCAGATAAGGGGGAAAGTGAAGATTAAACTTATTCCTGAGGGGCTTAGAGAAAGTCACATCCCATCCCAGCCAGTTAACAGTTTTCTGGCAAACCCAAATTTTTAAACAAAGCTTCTCTTCTTTAACCAATTGCAAATCAGAAAATCTTTGAATCTACCTATGACCTGTAAGCCCCCCTCAAGATATCCTCCTCTTTTAGGCCTAAAAGCCAATGTGTAATCTCCATGTATTGATTGACTAACAATTTTGCCTGTAGCTTCTGCTTTCTTGAAATTTACTCCTGCCTTTAGAAACCCTTGCCTGCAAGCCATCGGGGAGGTCAGGATTTGAACATTTAACTGCTTGGTCCTCTTTGCTTGGTGCTCTGCAAATAAACACTTTTCTGTCACTGCAAAACCTCAGTGTAGGTATCTGGTTTTACTGCACCAGGCAAGCAGACCCCAGTTCACTATAACAGAAGACTGTGAAGAAGAGCTTAGGTTTTTATTCTGAGTTTAGTGGGAAGCAAACAGGCTATTAAGCTGAGTTATGACATAGACTCACCATTTTAGTCCCGGTCTTAGTCCTAGCAAAACCCTTTGGCTGCTATGCAGAATAATGACTATAAGAAAACAAGAATGAAGCAGAAAGGGAAGTAAGGGGCTGGACGCAGTGGCTCATGCCTATAATTCCAACACTTTGAGAAGCCAAAGTGGGAAGATCGCTTGAGCCCAGGAGTTCGAGACCAGCCTAGGCAACATGGTGGGAGCCTGTCTCTACAAAAAATTTAAAAGTTAGCCACATGTAGTGGTGCATGGCTGTGGTCTCAGATACTCAGGAGGCTCAGATGGGAGGATTGCTGGAGCCCAGAAGGTTGAAATTGCATTGAGCCATATTCATGCCACTGCACTCCAGCCTGGGCAACAGAGCAAGACATTGTCTCAAAAAATAGATAAATAAAAAGACAAGTAAGGAAAATCCTCTAGTATTCTAGGTAAGGGGTAATACTCTAGACTAGATTGAAAGCACTGGTAATAAAGAAAAGTGGATGGACTGGGGATATATTTTGGAAGTAGGGCCAAAAGAATTTACTGAATGCTTCGATGGGGAAAACAGGCACCAAGGGGAGCTCATGGGTGTTTAGCTGGAGCTATGGAAGAAGATGGGAGAGGTGCAAAGCAAAGCATAGAAATCAAGAGTTCTCTTTTGATCAGGTAAACGCAAGATGAAATTAGATGTCTGAACAGCACGCTGAAAAGTTAGAAAAAAAAAATAAAGGGGGGAGGGAGGGGCGCAGTGGCTCACACCTGTAATCCCAACACTTTGGGAGGCCGAGGTGGGCGGATCACAAGGTCAAGAGATCAAGACCATCCTGGCCAACATAGTGGAACCCAGTCTCTACTAAAAAATACAAAAATTAGCTGGGCGTGGTGGCGCGCGCCTGTAGTCCCAGCTACTAGGGAGGCTGAGGCAGGAGAATTGCTTGAACCCAGGAAGTGGAGATTGCAGTGAGCCGAGATTGCGCCACTGTACTCCAGCCTGGCGCCTGGCGACAGAGCAAGACTCTGTCTCAAAAAAAAAAAAGGAACAGAAAAAAGAAATTAGAGATCGAGGTGGAAATGCCAGGTGGGCAGATGGATACACCCATCCTGAGTTCTGGGGAGAAGCCTGCCCTGGAGGCTCGGGACAAATCTAAGCAAAGATGACACTTCGCATCCAAGAATTGCAGAAGGTTATCCAGGGAGGAAGCGCAGGTGGGAAAGAGGACCCAGGCCTGAGCCCAAATGGAGGGGCCTGGTAGAAGGGGAGGAGCCCGCAGCAGAAAGGGAGGAGCCCGCAGCAGAAGGGGAGGAGTAAGCAGCAGAAGGGGAGGAGCCAGCAGCAGAAGGAGAGGAGCCAGCAGCAGAAGGGGAGGAGCCAGCAGCAGAAGGGGAGGAGTCAGCAGCAGGCCCGGTGGAGCAGTGGCCACCAGTGCAGTTCTGCAGAACTATCTGAACTTGATGAAACTCTAGAGGCAGCAGTAGAGAACTACAGCTATGACTGGGATTAAGCTTCATAGCTGGGCTGAATGAAGCCTTAAGAGAAATATTCTACAAAAAATATTTAAAGTTGTACTTCTTGGCTGGGTGTGGTTGCTCATGCCTATAATCCCAAAACTTTGAGAGGCCAAAGTAGGAAAATCGCCTAAGCCCAGAAGTTCAAGACCAGCCTAGGCAACATAGGGAGATCCCGACTCTACAAAAATTTTAAAATTAGCTGGGTGTAGTGGTGCACACCTGTGGTCCCTCCCAGCTACTCAGGAGGCTGAGGTGGGAGGATCACTTGAGCCCAGAAGGTCAAGGCTTCATTAAGATGTGATCATGCCACTGCACTCCAGCATGGGCAACAGGGCAAAGCCCTATTTCAAACAAAAATAATAAATTAAAAAAAAATTTTTTTTGAGACAGAGACTCACTCTGTTACCCAAGCTGTAGTGCAGTGACACAATCACTCACTCACAGCAACCTCTGCCTCCCAGGTTCAAGCCATTCTCCTGTGTCAGCCTCCTGAGGTAGCTGGGAATACCGGCACCTGCCACCACACCCAGCTAATTTTTGTATTTTTAGCAGAGATGGGCTTTCACCATGTTGGTCAGGCTGGTCCTGAACTCCTGACCTCAGATGATCCACCTGCTTCAGCTTACCAAAATGCTGGGATTACAGGCATGAGCCACCGCGCCCAGCCTAAACAAACAAAAAAATCCCTTAAATTGTACTTCTTGCATACTTGAGTCTGAAGAATGAGATTTATATCCACTACTCATAAAAATAATTCCATAAAAATTTATATATGCATAATTAACTAGGCTATGTATATGCCTTTATATGAATGCTACAAAATAATCAGTGCCCTGAAGGCAAAGAAAGAACTAGGAAAGAGAATGAGAAGGGGCTCACTGGAGATCCCGCCTTCAGGGGAAGTCTCTCTTAAGAAGGCTTCATAGCATTTCTCCTTTCCAATCAGACCTCTGCTGCAAACATGATCACCCCAGATCCTCAGCCAGGCCAAGAAGCATCCAAGCTTAATCCTCCTCTTAATATTTATTGGAGCTGGAGTTCCTGGAGCAGCACTGTATGTCTTGCATGTGGCACTGTTCAATCAGATGTTAGTAGGTACAGAAAGGATAACCCCAAACCCTGAGACAAACTGGGTGCCAATGATCAGTACAAGTTCGACTCAGTGAATGTGGATTACAGCAAACTGGCAAGAAGGCCCAGTCTTCTAAATGAAATGTTTCAGTCTAAATGGCAAAAGGGCAGAAGGGAAGAGAGGCAGGTTTATCAAAGTCAAAATCTGACACCAAGAGGCAAGTAGAGGCAAACACTGGTAGGAGCTAAATGAATAATGTATTTGACAATTATCTATTCTATGGATTCCATTCTCTTTTCTACTGACTTCCAGATGCCAAAATTCACCATGCTCTCGGCTATACTATCTTGAGGTTGTATTTTCTGGGTAGTGTACCCACATCATACATCTCTGTTTTCCCTCCTTCCTTTACTTTACACTTCTATCAAATAAACCTGAGTGAGGTTTATTCTCTTAGATTCTGGCTGGGTGACAGAAGCAGTCTGACAGATTAATTCCTGCCAGATGTTAACTGGGCCAGTAACATCATGGATAAGATCAGGAACAGCATAGGTTAGAATCCAGGCTCTACCTCTATTAAACCATGTGTCTTTTTCTTAAGGTGAAGTGAGTTTACTGGTGTGTGTGCCCGAATCTAATATGACTGTAGGTCTCATAAGGAGAGGTGGTTAGGACACAAAAAAGCTCAAGCTCCTCTGAATACAGAGATAGAAGACAGTCATCTCCAAGCTAAGAAGAGAGGGCTCAGAGAAACCACCCCAGACCTACAGGTTGATGTTAGACTTCCATCTTCTAAAGTTGTGAGAAACCAAACTTCTGTGGTTAAGCTCTTGAGTCTGTGTGCTGTTATGGCAGCCCTGGAAAACTATTACAGCCTATAAGGACACACATAGAATGTTCCCTATAGAATGGCTGCATGGAAATGGAATTTTACTATGACAGCCTCCACCAGCATTGGAGAGGCTGATCCGCTACGGGAAATATGGCTCCCTTAAGGAGTCATATGAGGGCATCTCCTGATGGGGCTCCTCCGTGATGGGGCTAGAGGGATGAGTTCTGTGGGATGATCCTTTACAGACAAATGCATGGAGTAGCTTCACCTTCTTTTTTTGTGTAACTCCCCTACTTTTGCATAAAGCTTCCCTAGTAAGTGTTGGATTGTGAGTCTTGGAGGACACTAGCAGGGCCATGGAGCTGTGTGCTACAGAAGATGTCTAGGATGGGGAGTAAAACAAAACCGTGGCAACATGCGGAGATACTCATGGCGTTTTCTCTGATCCTCCTATAAGGAGGTAAAAGAGATTTTGCATGTAGCCAAGTTGCCACTGGGGAATAATGTCAGCCAGATTCCTCTAGGAGGGGATGGTGGGTCACTCAACTGGGGAAGCCCTAGGACAGAGCCCAGGGATTTCCCATATTCATGTGTGTGCCCTGGGCCTACCCTGGTCTTCTCAGGTGGCTGTCTTGTGGAGATCACTCTGTGCCTACTCTCACTCTAGAGCAGCGCTGGTCATGGTTGGTTGCATGGTACACCTGCCTTTCTTTGAAGGAGATGGAGAAGGTGAATCCATCCAACAGCTCCTGCTTGATATGCTGCATGGAGCTCTGAAAAGAGAGTGTCCAACAGCCAGGCCAAGAGGTGTCAATGGCCAGCTTTGCTATTTTCCCAGGTGGCCACCCAGATTAGAACTTTCCTCCCAAGATCAGGCACATAGGAGCAACTGCAGAGACTTCCAGTCAGAAAGAAACCTAAATGACAGATTGGAGTCTCAGGATTAACATGTGAAAAGAAAAGCTTTGTCCCCAACACGCCTCTTCCCATCCTGCCAGCCATGACTAAGAATATGAACCTGATGGATCCACATGTCTCCCAACCCCTGACAACCTGCTCTTGCTTCCCCAAAACACATGGTAATAGGGAGGGATTTTTTTCCAATTCTATGAAGAAAGTTATTGGTAGCTGGATGGGGATAGCATTGAATCCATAAACTACTTTGGGCAGTATGGCCATTTTCATGATATTGATTCTTTCTAACCATAAGCATGGAATGTTTTTCCATCTGTTTGTGTCCTGTCTTATTTCCTTGAGCAGTAGTTTGTAGTTCTCCTTGAAGAAGTCCTTCACATCCCTAGTTAGTTGTATCTCTAGATATTTTATTCTCTTTGTAGCAATTGTGAATGGGAGTTCACTCACGATTTGATTCTCTATTATTGGTGTATAGGAATGCTTGTGATTTTTGCACATTGATTTTGTATCCTGAGATTTACTGAAGTTGCTTATCAGCTTAAGGAGATTTTGGGCTGAGATGATGGGGTTTTCTAAATATACAATCATGTCATCTACAAATAGGGACAATTTGATGTCCTCTCTTCCTATTCGAATATGCTTTATTTCTTTCTCTTGCCTGATGGCCCTAGCCAGAACTCCAAATACTATGTCAAATAGGAGTGGTGAGAGAGGGCATCCTTGTCTTGTGCCAGTTTTCAGAGGGAATGCTTCCAGCTTTTACCCATTCAGTCCCATTTTGCCCACCTTAAACTTCATATAAAATCAAAAGGGAGCCCGCATAGCCAAGACAATCTTAAGCAAAAAAAAAAACAAAAACAAAAACAAAAAAAACAAAGCTGGAGGCATCATGCTACCTGACTTCAAACTATATTACAAGGCTACTATAATCAAAACAGCATGGTACTGGTACCAAAACAGAGATATAGACCAATGGAACAGAACAGAGGCCTCAGAAGGAATGCCACATAGCTACAACCATTTGATCATTGACAAACCTGACAAAAACAAGCAATGGGGAAAGAATTCCCTATTTAATAAATGGTGTTGGGAAAAACTGTCTAGCCATGTGCAGAAAGCCGAAACTGGATCCCTTCCTTACACCTTACACAAAAATTAACTCTAGATGGATTAAAGAATTAAACATGAGGCCTAACACCATAAAAACTCTAGAAGAAAACCTAGGAATACCATCCAGGACGTAGGCATAGGCAAGGTCTTCATGACTAAACCACCAAAAGCAATAGCAGCAAAAACCAAAATAGGCAAGTGGAATCTAATTAAACTTAAGAGCTTCTGCACAGCAAAAGAAACTATCAATAGAGTGAAATGGCAACCAACACAACGGGAAAAAAAATTTTCAATCTGCCCATCAGACAAAGGGCTAATATCTAGAATCTACAAAGAACTTAACAAATTTACAAGAAAAAAACCCAAATAACCCCATAAATATATATATTTAGGCCATTTACATTCAATGTTAGCATTGAGATGTGAGGTACCATTGCATTCATCATGCTATTTGTTGCCTGTGTACCTTGGTTTTTCATTTTTTGTTTTTGCTTTTTAAATTGCTTTCTTGTTTCATATGTCCTGTGTGATTTATGCTTTAAAGAGATTCTGTTTTGATGTGTTTCTAGGATTTGTTTCAAGATTTAGAGTTCCTTTTAGCAGTTCTTGTAGTGGTGGCTTGGTAGTGGCAAATTCTTTCAACATTTGTTTGTCTGAAAAAGGCTGTATCTTTTCTTCATATGTGATACCTAGTTTTTCTGGTTACAAAATTCTTGGCTAATAATTGTTTTGTTTGAGAAGGGTGAAGACAATTCCTACTAGCTTGTAAAGTTTCTGCTGAGAAATCTGCTATTAATCCGACAGGTTTTCCTTTATAGGTCACCTAGTGCTTTTGTCTCACAGCTCTTAAGATTCTTTCCTTCATCTTAACTTTAGATAACCTGAAGTGATGTAAATGTGCCTAGGCAATGATCTTTTTGTGATGAATTTCCCAGGTGTTCTCTGTGCTTTTTGTATTTGGATATCTAGGTCTCTAGCAAGGCCAGGGAAGATTTTATTGATTATTCTTCCAAATATGTTTTCCAAACTTTTAGATTTCTCTTCTTCCTCAGGAACACCAATTATTCTTAGGTTTTGTTGTTTAACATAATTCCAGACTTCTTGGAAGCTTTGGTCATATTTTCTTATTGTTTTTTCTTTGTCTTTTTTTTTTTTGATTTGGGTTAATTCAAAGACCTTGTCTTTGAGTTCTTTCTTCTACTTGTTCAAGTTGATTGCTGAGACTTTCCAAGCAGTTTACATTTCTATAAGTGTGATCAGTGTTTTCTGAAGTTTTGATTGTTTTTTAATTATGCTATTTCTTCAAATATTTCTCACTTCACTTCTTGTATCATTTTATTGATTTCCTTGCACTAGACTTCGCCTTTCTCTGATGACTACCTTATTAGCTTAGTAACTAACTTTTTGAATTTGTTTTCAGGTAAATCAGGGATTCCTTCTTAGTTTGGATGCATTGCTGGTGGGCTAGTGTGCTTTTTGCGGGGAGTGTTAAAGAGCCTTGTTTTGTCATATTACCAGAGTTGGTTTTCTGGTTCCTTCTCATTTGAGTAGACTCTGTCAGAAGGAAGGTCTAGGGGTCAAGGCTGTTGTTCAGATTCTTTTCTCCTATGTGGTGTTCTCTTGATGTAGCACTCTCCCCCTTTTCCTATGGATCTGGCCTCCTGTGGGCCTAGCTTCAGTGATTGTTATATCTCTTTTGGGTCTAGCCACTCAGCAAGTCTACCCAGCTCTGGGCTAGTGAACTGTCTATAGGCCTCTCATCCATGGATATCAGCACCTGTTCCAGTGGAGGTGACAGGAAGGTTAAATGGACCCTGTGAGAGTTCTTAGCTTTGTTGTTTAATGTTCTATTTGTGTGCTGGTTTACCTCCTACCAGGAGGTGGTGCTTACTACATATGATCTAAATTAAATGTAAGATAAAGTTTCTTTAAGTGAAATGAGTTAGATGAAATGGGGTTAAACTGACAGCCCCAACCACCAGATAAAAAGGTAACAGAAGCCCTTAAAATGAATAAATCACTTCTTTATGTGGGGATAAGAAATGAACTCAAAGACACATTGTTAAATAGAAAAGAAAGAGCAAACCAGTAAGATATAATTTCTATATTTAAAAATTGTAATTATATAGATGCACTGTGCTGAGGCACAGAGAACATCTCTGGAAGGATACAGAGCTGCTGGGACAGTGTTTTCTTCTGGGGAAGAGAACTGAGGGCTTGAGGAGGGACTTCCTTTTCATTATACACCTGTTCGAATCTTTTCAATTTTTTATTGTGTGCATGTAATTACTTATGCAAATCTGAAATTTTAAGTCAAATGATAAAAGTTGATTCAGAAGATAGCATAATCCTTTAGGAACTCTGCTCATTCTCCAGGCTGGAGAGAACTCTTTAATGCTGAACTTCCCATCTATGCTCTTTTGGTGCCATGTAGCCTACAAGGATACCATTCTTGACTCTCGTTGATGTGAAACTATATTGACTCCTGGAAACCTCAGGTATCACTGATCCTCGTCCCATTGTCAATAGGCAACTCTTTGACTTGGTTTTGCTTCCCTATTTTCTGGCAATTGAACTATCTAGGTTGACTAAGCATTAACCAAGTCCCCTTCATATTTATTGCTTATGCTTGGATGTATTTGCCCGAGACTGAAAGTCTAGCCAGTCTTTCTGGGTGACTGGTCCCAATGCAGCACACATGTAGGAAATCTGCAGAAATAAACCAAGATATATGATTGGCAAATCAGTGATTTGAGAACAAAGGATAATAATGATTCAAATGTGAATTCCTACAATTAAGGACTTGAAAGAAAATGGGAATCACGTTTTCCTCTTCATGTTTATCAGGGCAAATCATTAGTGATGTTTATGCCAGCTATCTAGTTAGGTCAAGCTTTACCATGGCCAGAACTGATTTTCACAAACATGCAAGCAGGTGGAAGCGACTTAAAAATAGCCTTGAATGGAAATAATTACCACTTTATATATATCTTTGTGCCAGAAAGCCCCATTCCCACTTGGCAAAGCCCTAATTACCGCTGCTCACAAGAAGAGTGTTGATGCCTTAGTCAAAATTCCTAGGTTCCAAAGTTGAACTTTTTTTTTAACTAGAGTTTAGCAAATGCTAAACATTTTTTGGTCCAGAATGGCTTCACAGACATTAATTGTTGTTCCAGTGATGCACAAAGTATTACTCAAATACTTTTGTCTTATGTTGAAGCCTTTTTTTAAAGAAACAGAATGCAAGTAAACGAATGTAGAAATTAATTCTTAATCCTAATAGTTAAATATCCATTTAAGACTATTTTCACAATCGTTATCTCTACTAGAGGTTAAAATAATTTGAACAATTACAAAGTTAAAACAAAATTTATAATGAAAACCATTTTAGTGCATAAAATATGTTATACCATATTTCTTAACTAGAACATGAGACTCTGCTTGGAATGCAGGGGGAAAAATATAAATGTGACCTTTCATGCATTCTCAAATATTTCATGTTGTTTTAGGCATGGACATATTACATACATTCCTTAATTCATTTATATATTCACTGATGCCAAACAAACATTTCTAAGATTATTCATTTTAAGCTTATTTGGACAGTGAAAAATGTCAGTATACAAGATGCTTAATTCTACTTCAGCTTAGAAACGGTTGTCTCAGCTCAAATGTCAACTTTTAAAACCAAATAGAAGAGCCAGCAATTATGTCCTAACATTTAGATCTGAGAGTGAAAATAAATGCTTGCTGCCCTCTTCATCGTTTTCTGCTTTTGTTTTTATTTTCCTTGATTGTTGATTTCACTTCTCCTCCTTGTCCCATAAAACTTGAAGACTGAAATGTGGTAATTTTCTTTTGCAAGACTTTGTTACTGATTTAATTAACTAAAAGCCATTTACTTGTATTTAAAAAGTCCGCTTATATTTTGGTTCATCAATGCTTTCAATCTTCTCATAAAATTACAGCCCATTCCAACATTCACTCATGGACTTGTATCTGTCAAGGATCACCAGCGACAGGAACAAACTTCTCTGCTAGAAAAAAATCTATCACAATATTGCTTTGCCTTTTACCCTTCAAAATGCTGTGATACCAACCATGTATTTTTCCCCTCATCTCTCCTAAACTCCCTTGTAAAGTTCCTTCTGCGCCTTACCTCTAAATATTGGAGCTCTTTTAATTCCTTAGATGAGATCCCTTTTCTTCTCTCTCTTCCTCAGTGTTCTTGGGCAGACCTACAGTTCAAGTGCTATCTCTGTGCAGATGAATCCTATTTTATATAACACTGTGGTATCTGTGAGCTTTCCTGTGTCTGGAGCAGAGGCCCCAAAGGCTGAGAGCAACACAATACGAGGCAAGTATCTTATGTCCTAGAGAAGATGCCAAACCAAATGTGGTGGTCATGCTAAGGGATTGTGAAACCGGTACTGCCAGCATTGGTCTGTTGCCTGCCTTATGAATCTGTAAAGGAAGGCAGCACATCCAAAGGAAGTTAAACCAGCCACTTCCTAAAGAATTTATTTAAAGGGAATTGTCAGTGTGCTATCCATTTCCCTCATGGACTCCCCTCTCATCTTCAACCATGTGAGTTGGAGTTTGTGAGAAGCATTTTGAGTGTACTACACACTTTTTTTTTGAGATGAGGTCTCACTCTGTTGCTCAGGCTGGAGTGCAGTGGTGCAATCGTGGCTCACTGAAGCCCCAACCTCCTGGGCTCAAGCAATCTTCCCATCTCAGCCTTCCGAGTAGCTGGGACCACAGACACATGCCACCCTACCCAACATAGCGTGACCCTGCCTATACAAAAAATATTTTTTAAAGAAAAATATTTTTTGTATAGACAGGGTCACGCTATGTTGCCCAAGCTGGTGACAAACTTCTGGATTCAAGCAATTCTCCCACCTTGGCCTCTCGAGATTCTGGGATCACATACATGAACCACCACATAGGACCAAAGCACACACATTTTCAAGCACGCCGGAACTAGTCCCAGACTTACTCTAAGAGAAGGTTGTGTTGGGGTGTGTTACAAGTTCACAGACTCAGGACAATGGTGCATGTTTTCCAGGTGCCAGATGTGAACCTCATGAGCAGCCTTGAAAATACTCCTGCTGAGGAAGGTTTCCTGTCCGGGAATTGACTAGGGGTGTACCAGCTGTTCATTTTTCTCCTATCCAGAGGACACCCATCCCATATTTTAATTATACCAGTTATTTATCCTCTATCCTCCAAGCCCCTTGGAATCCGCAGAGGCTCAGAACAGTCATAAGCTACTGGAAATGTGAGGGTATGCCCCACTGTGGAGCTGGAGTCCAAATACAAAACAGCTGGGGGAGAGGACAAGTCTCAAATTGGATGAGAATCTGGAATTTTTATAGTTTGGAAATGACAACGGATTTTTACGTTGCTTGAAAGTATCTTAAAAGCCATGAGATTTGCCATTCACGGGGAGGGGAAGAACAACTCAAAAGAAAAGAGTTAAAAGGACCAGTTGGAGAAAATTTAAACCAGCTTTCTGCTTGCAACCTACCGCATGCAGGTCCTTCCAAATAATGGTTGTCATTTTATATCACACTTAGACTTCACCTCTAAGCTCTAAATTAAATATGTAACCAAACACTTGATATCTACATTTAGATGCTTCATAGACGTCTCTACCTTAGCAAGTCCAAAGCTTGATTCCAGCCCCTTTCAATGCTGATCCAATTCTTCCTCCTTCTTCCAGCCTTTCTCATCTCTTTACAAGGCATTATCACCCACCCACACTCCCAACCTAGTAAACAGAGAGGGATCACTCTCTCTCTACCCACCACATGTATCTAGTATTTTAACAAATCCTGTTTATTCTATCAGCAAAATGCATAACAAATTCATCTACATGTATCTGTAACCATTATTATAGCTCTCATCCAGAGCACAATCATCTTTCACCCAAACCACACAACAAAAATCATCTAAGTGGTCTTTCCACATGTATGGTTGCCTTTTTTCAATCTTTCAATGTAACAGGCACAGCATTAATTAAGCAACCATTTATTTAGGTGTTTCAACTTGTATAGTATAAACATAAACCAGGTTTTTCTTTTTCTAGTTGTTGCTGAGCCATTGTTTCCCATTGGGGAATGTCTTCCTGAGCAACATCTCAGCCTGATTCCCTAAGTTTTCAGTCATTTCTTACAAGTTGGTCTCATTCAGCTTCTAAGACAGACCAGTTTGTTTGAACACTTTAACACTGTATCCATTTCAGATCTTTTCCACATCTGCTCTGCCCAGGTGACTCCTGTAGTTCTCATGGCCCTGAACAGAAGGGCTGTTTCTTGTTGGCTCTCTAGATCTGGGGAAGCAGAAGAGGCCAGGGTGACAGAGTGATATCCTTTGTGATTTCTTTGCAAAACCATAGTCTTCTCCTTGTTTGCTTGGGAACTGCTGTTCTAGCTTCATTGTCCATGACCTGCAGTGGACAGGTGATAGCACCCTCCTGGACATTAGCTTCCCCTTGTAAAATTCAGAAATGTCTCTGGCTGAGTCCTTGCCATGGCAGCCTGTAGCTTTATGACATCTGCACTTCTTGTTCAACATCATGTCCCCAACAGGCCTACAAGTCGTCCTCCAAACCCTACAACATCCCTACACCATAGCACAAGGGTTGGTAGGATTCAGGCTAGACTCCCCCCATCTAATCGAGTCCTAATTGTCAAACTCCCCTTTCTTGCATCTCCTTCCCCTCCCTGAATAAACTCCAAGCCTTGTTTAGAAAGGATGCAGAAAAGAAAATGGAGATTATGTAACAACCACATTTCCAGCTTCCCAAGGATCTCTGAAATTTGTTCTAGTTCTGTCCTTCCTAGGATTTATATAAACTAATACATTTCAACTTATGTCAGTTTAGTTACATTTCCATCACTTACAAACCAAAAAAATAGTGACTACCACAACAGAAAAAGCACAGAGGGTTTATGTCAATGCAAACAGAGTCAAGGACCAAGCACTGGAGCAAATTTAACAGGACTATTTTCTATTCTAAATCATGGCTTTCCAGGATCTGTGGCTGAATTTTTGTTTGCTTGTTTTGTTTTCTTTTATTTGAATCCATGTTTAAATAGAGCAGTACTACTAAAAGCACTGTCCATGACAGAATAAACACAGAAAGCATACAGAATTGAGAGCAATTTGGCATTGTCATGGCATCCAAGCATGTGATCAGTGAACTTATCTTGCTGAAAAAAAAATAGACTGGTTTGAGTGTTTTCTTTTTATTTCATTTCCTAGTAATCCATTCTTACTGTTTTGTCAAAGGTAGAATTCTGTGATGGAGTAGGACAGTAAGGAGAAAAAGGGGCAGAGGGTAAAGAAAGGAAAAGGAAGGAAAGCAGAGGAGAATAGGAAGGGGAAGGGAGAGGAAGGGGAGTAGAGGAGAATAGGAAGCGGAGTGGAGGGAAAAGGCAGGGGAGGGGAGGGGAAAGGGAGGGGGAAAGGAACAAAAGGGAAAAGGAAGAAAAGGAGGGAAAGGGAGAGAGAGAAAGGGAGGAAAGGAGGAGAGGGAAGAGAATGGGGAGGAGAAGGAAGGGGGAGGGGAGGGGAAGGGAGCGATGGGGGATTAGGAAAGGGAAAGGAAAAGGCTGGCCCTTTGCCACAAATAGTTTAAGTATTATTGCACTAGTATATATTATATATTCTCTGTAAACTGCCTACAATTCCGTGTACAAAGTGGTAAGGAAAAAAAAATACATAAATGCCCAACTCCATAACTTTAGTTCTCTGGGCTGGTAATTTACTCTCCCTCCTACTGATGTTCTTCTTCCCACCCGTGCAGCTATATACACCTATTAATTTCTCCACCTACCCAGCCAATTTCCTCATCACCATACTGCCAACCACTACAGTTTTCTTCAATTTTGATGTTGCTTGAAATACTGTTTAAAATGAAATGAACAAATATCATAGTGCCTAAATGAAAATGGTCTTGTGACCCAAAATGGGTAATAATCTTCGATAACTTTTCATTCCCTGTTATTGATTTTTGCCTAAATTTCATTAGCATTTATAAGGAAATTGAATGCTCACTTTTTGTGTCAAACATTTCACAGTTTGCATAAGACCTCTTTCCTTAAAAAAAGTTGTTCAGGGAGATTAATGAATCAATTTGCATTAGGAAAAGCAAATATTAAGAAGAACATTAAAAAATGTTTATGTACCAATGTTGTTATACGTTTTTCTGAATGCAGTCTGTTTGAAACTCTCTTAATTAAAAAATAAGATAAACAAATTAATATCAGTTGAGTTTATTTCATCATGATTATTGTGGTTCAGTATTCATCAACAATAAAACATTTTATTAAGGATCAAGTGAAGGATTGCCTTTCCCTCAGTCACATTTGGATTTGTGTCAATGTTAGTTCAAGGTTATTCTTCTCTTCTTTGTCATGTAAATACGCCAAAGATATTATCTGTCTGTGAGATAGTAAAACAAAATGAAGAAATACTGGGTCCTTACACATATTTCACTTGGTTAAATATTTTGCTAAAACAAAATCATAGAAAATGGAGAATGTACTTGGAATTCTGCAAGTTAAGAAACAGTGTATTTTATTTTTAAAATGTTTAAATATTTAAAAACATATTACAGTAAAACTATAAATACTGACTTCCTGTTCCAAAATGCTGGCATAGAAACAACCTGACATTACTCCTGTTATCTTACAAAAAACCAAAAGCGAATACATAGGGCCAAGTTATCATTTGTGATATCCCAGAACCTAAATATGAGGATGAGACAGTTCCTCGGGCCACAGAGATGTAAAAAACCTCTGAGCAGATGGTAAGATAATTGAATTTCCATATCCATGATGCCTTTCCCTACAGTCTTCCTGGAACCAACCATACAAAAAATTTCCTCCCAACTCACAGTTTCTACACTGGAATAATGAGATATAGGTGGATGATCAGCTTCCCACCATCTTGGGATTTTTGGCGGTAGACCTGTTCCTGCCTCAACCCATTGGGAAGCATCTTGAGTGCCTTAGGGAGAAATATCCCTGAGAAGAGCCAGAGATATAAGGGGAGGCAGGACTACCATTACCAGCTCTGAAAACTGCTCTGTAACTCAGCTAACGGAGACAAAATCAAAATAGCTATTCAGCACATCTACACTGTGGAAGGTAATTCCACAAATCCCCTGGGCATAAATATCTATGCAGCCTTGACACACTGAAGAGATATACCCTTTGGGACCTCAAATCGCTTATTAGAGCTGAGGCAAATCTATAAATAAAGTGCCAACTAGAACCTAAAAGGAAGCAGTCACCTAATGGTAAAGAACCTCTAAGCAAATAAAAAACAAAATAAATCATAGAGAGAAGACTGGAATAAATAGCTAGTCCTTCAGTGCAAAAACATAGACATACATACATAAGAGACATGAGCAAACAGGAAACCATGACCTCTCCAAAGGACAAAGCAAAGAGCTGATGATTGCTGTTAATGAGATGGTGAACTATGAGCTCCCTGACAAAGAATTCAAAGTAGTAGTCTTAGGGAAACTAAGCAATCTCCAAGATAACAACAAAAAACAATTCAGAAGGTTATCAGAGAAGTTAAACAAAGACATGGTAGTAATTAAAAATAATCTTGGAACTGAGAAATACATTTACTAAACTGAAGACTTTATTACAGATTTTTGACAGTAAATTGGAACAAGCCCATGAAAGAATCTAAGAGCTCAAAGACAGGCTATTTAAAAATATACTGTCAGGAGAAAAAAAAGAATAGAAAGGAACTATAGTCATCTGCAAGATATGGAAAAATTACCTCAAAATTAAACTGTGTAGAAGGAACATGGCTCAAAATAACAAAGGCCATATATGACAACATCATATTTAGCGAGAAAAAATTGAAGGTTTTCTTTAAGGACTGGAACAAGACAAAAATGCCCACTTTCACTACTTTTATTCAGCATAACACTGGAAGTCCTGGCTGACACAGTTAGGCAAGACAAAGCAATAAAGGGCATTCAAGTTGAAAAGGAAAGTCAAATTAGCCTTATTTATAGACAACAAGATTTTACACTTAGAAAAGTCTAAAGATTCCACCAAAACAACTGTAAAAACAAATTAATTAGTTTTAGGACACAAAATCAACATACAAAAATCAGTAGCATTTATGTGTGCCAATAGCACATAAGGTGAAAAAGAAATCAAGAAAGCCATCCTAGTTCCAATAGGTACAAAAATATTAAATATCTAGGAATCAATCTAATCAGAGTAAAAGATCTATTCAAGAAAGACTACAAAACTCTGATAAAAGAAATTAAAGAGGACACAGAATAGAAAGATATTCCATGATCATGAATTGGAAGAATTATTATTGTTAACATAACAGTACTACCCACAGCAATTTACAAATTCAGTGCAATCTCTATCAAAGTACCAGTAACATTCTTCAAATAAATAGAAAAAACAATCCTAAAATTTATATGGGGGCACAAAAGACCCCAAACAGTCAAAGTTATCCTGAGCAAGAAGAACAAACTTGAGGCGCTAACTGACTTTAAAATCCACTGCAAAGCTATAGTAACCAAAACAACGTGGTCCTTCCATAAAAACAGACACATAGACCAATGGAAAAGAATAGAGGACCCAGACATAAATCCCCACATTTACAGCCAACTCATCTTCAACAAAGATGTCAAGAACATACAATGAGGAAACACAGTCTGGGAAATAGTTCTGGGAAAACTAGATAAACATACGCAGTGGAATCAAACTGTCTTCTGTGTTTCATTCTTCTCCCTATCTCTTATCACACATAAAAATCAAAATAGGTTACAGACTTAAACATATGACCTGAAACTATACCACTACTATAAGAAAACATCAGGAAAACTCTCCAAGATATTGTTCTTGACAAAGATATTTTGTGTGAGACTTCAAAAGCACAGGCAACCAAAGCAAAGATAGACAAATGGAATTACAACAAGGTAAAAAGCTTCTGCATAGCAAAAACAAACAAACAAACAAACAACAAAAAATAAAAAACTAGAAAATAACAATCAAGAAAGTGGAGAGATAACCAACAAAATGATATAAAATATTTGCAAACTATCCATCTAACAAGTGATTAATGGCAAGAATATATAAGGTTCTCAAGTAATTCAATAGCAAAAAACAAATAATCAGATTTTAAAATGGGCAAAAGATCTGAACAGACATTACTCAAAAGAAGACATACTAATGCCAACAGGTATATTTCAAAAATTCTCAACATCACTAATCATCATAGAAATGCAAATCAAAACTATCATATTCTCTCATTTTAGTTAAAATGGCTTGTATCAAAAAGAACAGGAGTAATGGATGCTGGAAAGAATGGGGGGTCAGAGAAACACTTGTACACTGTCGGTGAGAATGTAAATTAGTACAGTCATTATGGAGAACAGTATGCAAGTTTCTGAAAACAGAACTATCACATTAGCCAGAAATCCCAACATATGATCCCCCAATAACCCCCAGGGTAGGAAATTAGTTTATCAAAGAGATCGTTGTACTCCCATGGTTACAGCACCACTACTCACAGTAGCCAAGATACGGGATCAAACTTAGTGCCCATCAGTGAATGAGTGGTTGAAGAAAATGTGATATTATTTAAAAAATGAAATGTTATTTAACCATAAAAAGAATGAGATGCTGTCAGATATGGTTTGGTTCTGAGTCCCCAGCCAAACCTCATCTTGAATTGTAATAATTCCCACTCATCAAGGGCAGGACCAGGTGGAAATAATTGAATCATGGGCGTGGTTTTCCCCATGCTGTTCTCATGATGGCCATGATGGTTAGTAAGTTCTCAAAGATTTTATGCTTTCATAAGGGACTTCCCCTTTCACTTGGCACCCATTCTGTCTCCTGGCACCCTGTGAAGAGGTGCCTTTCGCCATGATTTTAAGTTTCCTGAGGCCTTCCCAGCCATGCGTACTGTGAGTCAATTAAATAAACTTCTTTTCTTTATAAATTACCCAATCTTGGATATTTCTTCATAGCAGCATGAGAACGGACTAATACACTGTAGCAACATGGATAAAACTGGAGGTCATTATGTTAAGTGAAATAAGCCAGACATAGAAAGACAAATATCACATGTTCTCACTCATATGTGGGCACTTAAAAAGTGGATCTCATGAAGATAGAGAGTAGAATAGTAGTTTCCAGAGCCCAGGAAATCTGAGGGTCCATGAGGAGAAGTTGATTAATGAGTATAATTACATAGTTTGATAGAAGTAAAAAGACATAGTGTTCAATAGATCAGTAGGATGATTATAGTCAATGTTAACCTACTGTGCATTTCAAAATAACTAAAGGAGAATAATTTGACTGTTCTAGCATAAAGAAAAGATGAATATTTAAAATGATGGCTATCTCAATTACCCTGATTTGATATTTACAAATTATATTACTGTATGAAGTTATCACATGTATCCCCAAAATACGTACATCTATTATGTATCAACAAAAACTACAAATACCTAAAAGACTTGAAAGATTCTAGAAATCAGGGAAACTAGAGGAAGCTAGCAGTGCACAGGAAAGATAAGGGCAGAAAGAGAGAGAGAGAGAGAGTGTGTGTGTGTGTCTGTATGTCTGTGTCTGTGTCTATGTGTCTGTGTTTCAGAGGAGGAGGAGAACAAAGGAAGAGAAGGAACAGAAAAACTGTGAGGATGAAGAGAAAAGCTACACAAAGAGACAGCTCACACTTTTTTTTCCCACAAGATTTAGAGAAGCTGGAGCATTCACTATCTCCTAATCCTCTAATTTTATAATGTTTTCCACTTTCTGTACAACCTCCTTGCTCCTATTTACCACCAGAAAGGGCATTGCTGAAAAAGACGTACAAGCAAGCTTTCCAATCTCATTTCCACAGTAGCAGCAGCAGCAGCTGCTTGGAATTTCAGTAGCAAGTAACTGAACACATCAACTTTCTGCAACCTTTCCACTCCTTCTATGATCACTTGTGACCTCCCTGAAACTCTTCCTTTTCTCCTTCTCCCAAGTTAAAGTTAAGGTAAAGGTTATTGTGAAGATATTCATAAAAATACACAGACTTCAGGTCAAATACTATGGTCAGAGAGAGCCTGGACTAACCTATGGGTTAGCCCATTTGTTTCTCCTGTCCCCATAAGCTTTTCTGGACCATCTGACATACTGAACATGCAATGCTCTCTCTTTCTCTGCTTAGCAATTGTGGCTGTTTATCTTCTCCCACTTCTACCCAAGCTAGTAGTTTGTAATTGAACTGGTGGATTATTAAAACTGTATGAAGCCGATCGTTTGTATCATATAAAAGCCTAGATTCATTAAAGAATTATTACACACTTACAGGATGTGGAGAGGAAAAG
>PVKP010036301.1:0-22566 GCA_004027715.1 Plecturocebus donacophilus | reverse complement strand
CTTCAATGCTCTGGAGGTTGCTTCTCCTGGAGAAGAGGGGCTGTAGCCATGTGGGAGGGGTAACAATGGCTTCTTGCCTCTTTGAACCTCTATAATAAGAAGCATCCATCACTGGTCAGAGCACAGGTCCCTGATATTTGGAGGCTGGGTGCTTTCTATCCATCCTGGTTTCCGCAGGCCCTGTGTAGATCATTTCTGAAAGGTGTGCATAGGGGTGGGGACAGGGGAAGGAGAGCTGCTAATGTGCCAGAACCTGAAGTTGACAAAAATTAACCACAATTTACAGTTCAGGTGTTCCCCTGGAAGATGCAAGCCTTCAACAGACTCCAGAAATTCAAAGTGCTGGAAGTGTGTACATCAGAGTTTCCCCGTACGGCTGCTGTCTGTGGGGGGCGGATTCCTAGTGCCTCCACCTCCTGCTCCGTCGGAAGTGCTCTCCTGCGCCCTGCTCTTCAGCTCTGCCTGGAAGGAGGTGCACAGGCGCTAACCAGGATGCCCCATGCCCTTTTGTGCACTGAAGATGGATCACCTCTGACCAGGGCCCCTACAATTATTAAAACAGCAATGAAATGTAGTTTGAATTAATTAATTGTCAGCATACTATCTGTTGTATATATAGATTCTACTACGTTAGTGCATGTTACTCTATGACCCGGAACATTACAAATAAGGAAAATATACACTTTGGCTTATTTTCTTACAGAGTTCTCAATTAATAAAAGGTGATTGGAATTACATGGTGATTTATTTTCAATTACAGCTCACCACAGCCACCTTGGATGGTAAACTGCAGCTCTTTCTAGCTGAGTAACTGCTGACCTGTGAGCTGGGTGCAGGAATGCTGTGAGGAAAAACTGTAAAGTAAGAAATGGTGGTTCATGCATCCTGGGGCCAGAGCAGCAATTGTTTTCATACTTTGAGACTTGCTTCAGCTTTCCCCTTTATATGAGCTGCCGTACCCTGCGTGTTCCACTGTTACGTTTTTACATCTTTCTGCTCCTCAAAAGGGACACCCCTCACTGGGAAAATGGAAATGGCATCCAGTACTTCTGCACAGGATTTGGTAAAGTTAACAACAGAATATCCTTCAATAAAACCTAATACAGTATTTGTTTGATAATGATAATTAGACCTGGAAGGAAAAAGAGAGGGAGGATTTCTTTTGAGAAGTGAAAATAAAGCAGTAAGCAGTGCTAACTGGCTCTAGTCTTCTGATTAGGTGGCCCACGGCTCTGTGTGCTGAGTGTGGCCTCTGCCCCAGGACGCCGTCTCTGTGCACAGCATGGCTTCTGGGCTCCACAGACTGCTTGGACATGTTCATCAGAGATAAATAGCTGTCCTGGGAATTGAATCTGAATATATGGGATTCCTAAGATCCCAGAATCCCATGGTTATAGGATCCTAGAATAGTGAGGATGCTTCCAAGGCGATTCAAGATTCCAGATAACCTCAGCAGCCTGTGATGTCCCATGTGAGGACTCCTGGGACCAGCCGGGAATGCCCTGATCTAGAGTGTTCTCTCTTATCTGTGAAACCAGGGAGCTGAGCCAGAGTGTTCCCTCTTATCCATGAAACCAGGGAGCTGGACTTTCATTCCACCCAGAGCTCCACTGGCCGCCACTTGTCTCTATTCTTGCAAGAGATGCAGTGTGCTGCGACCTCACCTTCTACAAAATGTCACAGGGTTGACTTCCTGGGATCCTTACTGGAACTTTCACACATTGAACATAAATGTGCATGCGTTTTTCTCTTAACATTTTTGAGAAGCGAACGTTTAGAATAACTCATTTTTATTTTTCTAATACTTAGAGTTACCCAAGCATTTAAAAATATATTGTTTCCCTTTGTTAAAATGAAATTTATTTAAAGCTAGTTAAAAATAGTTTTAAAAAAAAGCAGATATAGGGCAAGAAAACTCAGAATCTTATGTAATATTCTTAATTTCAGTAAATCATTTAAAATTTTGACATATATTGTTTCTGACACATATTGCTATGGTTTTTATATAAATTTTTCCAAAGTAAATCATATTCCAGTTATGTCAAATGTGGCTCTAAGAAAAAGAAATATAAAATTATTTAATCTAAATAATAATAGCTGAATAATATGTCAAAAAAGGAAAGTCTACTATGTAAAATACCAAATCTATTAGAGACCTCTATCAGGGGAAGACTTAGGACAGACTTGGCAAAGCCACTGGAAGAGAGCTGTGTCAGCTTGCAGTATAAGAATAGCAGTGTAAGTTCTCTGCCCTTGAGGACTTTCTGGGAAGACAGCAGCCAGGAAGGCAGAGAACAAAGTCGGCGGGACATGGACAGCAGGGCTCTGGTGTGGCCTCTGGCTCTGGGCCGAGGACCAGGCCACTGTGGACTCAGGAGGCAACCCCTGCCTGGTTCTGATCAGCCATGCTCTCCACGCCACTCAGAGGAAGAGTAGGTGATACTGTGAGTGGATGCCTCCGAGATCTGCCTTGCTAATGGAGTGATGTATCATGTTTATTTTTTATCTGTACTATTCTATCCTTAATGAAATATTCTCAAGTAGTGAACAATGTGTTATAATGTAAAAGTGGTTGGTCGCTCTACCTTTATCAAAAGGTAGTAATAAAAATAATATATTTATGTAGAACTTTTTATTTCTCACTTGATTCCACTTCATCGTCTCATTTTTGTAATAGCCCTGTGTGTTTGATAGGCATTGTTATTCTTAGCCCTCTTTCCAAATACTTGTCAAAAGAGAAGCCGTGACATTCTGTCTTGGAAAATCCATTTAAAGGCATACTTTTCCCATGCAAAATCTGTCGACTTGATCAGGCTGAGAGCCCTGTTCTGAGGTCTGTGTGACGAGGACTGAGCCAGGCGTTCTAGCTGCACCTCATGCAGGGCAGTGCAGCCAGGATGGCCGGCCGGGCTCAGCCGCAGGCCAGGACGCGCAGGTCTCGAGGAAAGTGCAGGTTCAGACACTGGGCCAGGTCGCCTGGTACGAGAGCCAGCAGTCTTTGCTCACCCGTGCCCCAGGACAGCTTTCTGAGGTCTGTGGGTTCTGCTGCACCAACCGAGTGGACGCAGGCTGGTGAGGGGCCCACAGCCGGGCACACACAGTGGACGGGCGCTGTCCACCTGCGGCCCTGGCAGCCCAGCCAGGGGTGTGCAGGGGAGGAAGGCTGAGCCGGGCTCTGTTCCGCCTGCTGTCTCTGTAGTGACACGCCTGTGAAGATTCCTTCTGGTGCTTGCGTGATAAAATGACTCATATCATGTGGCACATGTCATGGGGCTTGCACAACTTTGGCAAGACCACGTTCTTTAGACAACAAAGCAAGAATGTGATCATGGCCCCAAGTCTGGCCACAGAGGGGGTGGTCTGAACACGCTGGAATAAACAATTTCTGTTCGTTTTTGACCTTCTGTTTAAAGGCATTCTTTGCAGATGTGAGAGCTCATTATTTTTCCTTAGCTTAAAGAAAACTGTGGATTCTTTAAGTCTTAAGTATTCTTTAAATCTGGAACTGGGAAGTCTGACTTCCTGGAGGAGGATGCCTGGGTGTTTTCAGAGTAAAGGTGCTGTTATCACTGTTTAGCAAATGATTGGCTGCTAATGGAGAAAAAGGTGACCTGTGTGAGACGTGCACGCACCTGCAGGTCAAGCAGCTGGAGGAGCCAGGTAGCAGCACCAACGCGCCGTTTGAAAGGAGCACCAAGCAGTCTTTCTCAGGTGTCTAGCAGGTATCTCCGTGGTGATAAGGCTAGACTGAGCTGTACACAGTGACCAACGGGCACGTGGTTTTGAGTGGCACTTTCATGTAGTTCACCCAAATATGTTTTTCCAAAAAGGGAGCAGAATATAAAATCCTGCCACGCTCTCTTTTTTATTTTCTATTCTCTCATTTCTTTTCTCCTTTCTGACAAAATTTTATATAGGGCCAACTTTGTTTCGGGTCCTCATTATGAATAAAGTAATCAATTTCTTTTTTCTGTATGTTCCCAAATTAATTTTATTTTTACTGCTATTTTAGCATTAAGATACTCTCAGAATGCACTGCAGCTGCAAACCTAAAAGAGATGGTTCAAAAAAGTATCGTGTACCACAGAGAGCTAATGCAAATTTTATCTTTTGCCTGGGATAGTTCTTCAGTGGACAGCTGACAGTTAATGTTGATGATCTGCTTTCTGTTTGGGTGTGAAATTATCTTAAGCTATGAAATTACCTTATCTTACGTTTAATGAGCCCAAATTCTTATTAATCTGTATCATATACAGTAACTTATTAGGACTTTTCAACAGAGAATTTAAGAAATTTTACAATTTAATGTCCATTTTTGTCACCTAAGAGGGCAAAGATTCCAGACGGTTAAAAGTTTAATTGAAATGAAGTTAACATGTCAGATAAATGATACAACTTGACTAGGAAGTAGAAATTCGTTGTCTGCAATCTTGAAGTTGGAGACAAAACTGAACTTGTCACTAACATGAAGACTTCACAAGGGACAGGGGGCAACACAGGAGAGAGGGCGTGGGACTCCCGGAGACGGAGGCCGAGGCAGTGAGCGGAGGCTTGGGCGTGGACCCCTCCGGGTAGCAACAGCGCCAACCAGCCCCAGACTTCCTCGCTTTTTGTGTTTTCCAACAGATGACTGGGACATTCTGAAGTTGCATTAATAGCAAGCTTATACTCTTAATATAAATACATCCCCTCTGAGTCTTGGAAAATGGGAGCACTGTAATGGTCTCCACACGTATGATCCGGGGAGCCTGGTGCTCACTGAATCCCAGTTACAAAGCCTGCAGGAAGTGTTTGTGCAGATCACCACCCATCCAGCTTTCTGTGTTCTGGAGGAAGATGTTTTGCTTTATAGTTTGTGCTGCAGCCCTGAGAACAAACAGCTCGTGTCCTATTTCTTCATACTTTTCTGGGTGCTGTCCATGCTAATCAGTCCTAGGTCATGCACTTGCAGTGACCGTGAAGCCAGCACTGAGCCTTGTGCCTGGGAGACCAGGGAGGCCCGGGAGGGAGGCCGGGAGGCTGACTGCACCGTAACTGAGGTGGCAGCTGCTTGTGGAGAGAAGCTTCAAGTTCACATCACTGTGAGCTAAAATTGTAGCTACCCTCTGGATAACAAAGCAAGCTATTGGCAGGAAGAAAGGGAAAATTACAAAAATTAAACAAGGCAAGCATGAATGCCATATTGCCTTTGCTCTCTGAAATGCAAGATTGGGCCAAGCTAATTTCCACATCTGGCCGTGGCCTCTCGGGCTTCTGTGCCATCCCCGTCGGACGCGGCGCTGATCCTGGCTCTCCCCTCTCCAGCCCTGGCTTTGCCCCCTTGGCCCCTCCTGGGGTCCACCTTGGCTTCCTCCCGCGGCCCGTCCTGAACTCGGCTCCTCTCTGACCCCACGTCCTGGGAGCGGCGTCCCACCTCGTGCTGCTCTCACTGCAGCTGCTTCTTTACAGGGTGATCTTCACAGAAACACTCAGCAGCCTTCTATTACACCCAAAGGACCACGTTTCTCATTTGCAGCCATTTACTAGTCACCAAGAAAACACGAACGTTTCCACTAAAAATCTCTAACTTTGCCTTCAAACGTGGAGCGCCCCACGCGGGCGGCCGTGGGAGGAGTGGGGAGCCTGGTCCCGATCCAGCCGCAGTGAGTAAGGCGTGGGCGCCTCCCAGGCATTGCAGAGGCATGAAGAAACAAAACAAAACCTGCCTAAGTGGAGCCATACCGGCTGATCTTCACTGTGAAATAAATAAAATAATGTTTTTCTTCCAAGGACGTGGAACAAATCCATGCAGTTTGCTGTGGTTGTTTTAAAAGAAACTAGAATTTTAAAAACATTTTGGAAGAGCTAAGTTATCCATCTTGTCTCCATAAGTGGAGACAAATATTTTCCTCTTCAAAGGGCAGCATTAGGAAACAATAAGGAGACCGCAGAATGGGAGGAAATATCTGCAATATTGTGTCAGGGCAAAAGGCGCGTGTGAAGCTGACATAGAAAACCACCACAACGGGCAACGAAAAGGCACCCAGTCAAAAATGAGCAAAACGTTTGACTAGGCACTTCGAGAAAGAAGTTACATGTATGACAATACGAAAGGAAACATTTCTCAGTGTTATTAATCAGGAAAATGCAAATTAAAACCAAAACGGGGCACCTCTGCACATTCACTAGAATAATGTCAATAACTGGAACACTGACGCTTCCAAAAGTCGACAAGGATGTGGCTCGGTGGAAACTTTTAAATTACGCTGAGAGAGTGGAAAATGGTATAGTTTCAAAATATGCTTGAGAGTTTCTCAAAAAGTTAAGCACACGTCTACTCGCATATCTAAGCAATTCAACTTCTAGGTGTCTATGAGAGATGAATATACGTGTCCACAGACACCTTTGTGAACCAGAGTATCTGAGACAAGTCTCAGTAAATTTAGAAAGTTTATTTTGCCAGGGTTGAGGACGCACAGGACACAGGAGGTCCTGACGATGGGGGCCGGGCACAGCTTGGTTTTACACGTTTTAGGGAGACGTGAGACGTCAAGTCCGTATGGGAGAGATGTTATGGGTTCTGTCTGGAAAGACCGGACAGCTCAAAGCAGGGAAGCAGCTTCCAGGCTGTAGGTGGATAACAGACAAACGGTTGCATTCTTCTGAGTTTCTGATTAGCTTTTCACTGAATGCACAATGGACAGGAATAGTCACTATGCCTTAGTGTGGCCGAGTGAAGCAGCAGGCAAATGCAGGAATCAGATCCGCGTCTGTCTCAGGGGAGCAGAGGGATAACTGAGCTCTGTCTGTCCTTGGTCCTCAAGGAATTGCCTTGTGGGCAAATTGTGGGGGAGGAACAGCATTTTTATCTTTGTAGCTATCTTATTCAGGAATAGAAGAGGATCCAGCTCCCAGCTTGACTTTTCCTTCTGTTCAGTGATTGATTTATTTTCCTTTCATACTGGGACTGTTCCTGGAAGCTTCATTCACGCAGGCAGAAGCACTCGCCTGGTGTCTACCCAGTGTGCACAGACGGTGATGCTCCACGCGGCTGAACTTTCCTCAGCAACATCAAGGAGCAAACCGCTGACCCCAGCAGTCACACTGGATCTCGGGACCACTGCGCTGAATGAAGACCCAGGCGGGAAAGGTGCGTGCCCTGTGCCCAGATTCTGTCAAGTGTCTGGACTCACTCAAACTACCTCTGATCAGCGAAGCCAGACCCGGGCCTGCTCTGGGCCCTGCCTGGACGAGGCAGAGGCGCCCCGTGGGCGATGGGCTCCCTGAGCCGGGCCACGATACGCGGAGCCTGCAGAGGCCGCCCCAGGGGACCTGGCAGCAGAAGAGCTCCCTGCTGGCCGCTGCTGGGCTGCTTCGTGCAGAGCAGAGCGTGTCTGGGACGCTGACCCTCCCCAGTCTTTGTAATGAGCCTTTGTTTCCCAAGGCCCACACTCAAAAGCGGGAAAGGGTCGCAGGCCTCAGCTCTAATTTCACTGGCATCCGTGCAGAAGAATAGATTTTGGTCAGTGTGACTTCTGGAAGAAAGGTAATAAAATCAAATATATTTATACAAAGGGAAATTTAAAATACTGCGTAATTATCCACCCCAAATATTCGAGCAGCATATTAAGCTTGTTCATCTGCAGCACTGGCTTCTTTCGCACTCTGCTGCTCAAACGTCGTGGTCGTGCAGTGTGCGTGGACTCTCCCTCACGTGCGTCTCGTCAGAAGGCCGAGTCCGTTTCCACGATGGCTGTGGACACGCGCTTTGGTGGCTGTTTTCCTCTGCGTCCGGAAATGCCTTCCCAGTCGGGATGCTCACCTTCCACCTCGTGTTCCCGGGTAGCTCGCCCCTCCTGCCGGCTGTGAGAACTGGCCTGCGCCCCTCTCCTACCCCTTTCTCATAGCTCCTGCCTTCGACGCTAAGGGGCTGACCAAACGACCTCCAGGAAGAGATGGTGGCGCTGGGGCAAGCAGGTGAGAGGACCGCAGTCCAGGTGCCCACACGCTGCCCAGGCCCCAGGACGCACCCGCAGAGCCAGCGCGCTGAGGCCTTCTGCTTGCCTCGGGCCAGCGTGTCAGCCTTCCTACATTGGAGGCCATGCGGTCGTGTCTGCTGCACTGTGTGAAAGGAAAACACCGTGCATTGCACAGTCTCCTTCGTCTCCCTAGACTCTAGCTTTGTGAGATTTCTTGGGAATTCCCCTGGAGCGCCTACAAAATCTTTGCATGTATCATTTTTTACCTTAGGCGAAAACATTTGAGATCAACTATTTCAAGGTCTGGGAATAGAGGAGAGAGGTGAATGAGTGGCTGGTACTCAATGGAAAATCAATGCCGTTGAGAATGAAGTAATCTCTGCAGAAGATACGAATCTGAATATGCGTTCAGTAGCCTAAATTCTGTATGGCGGAGTCTCCCATCCCAGACATCCATTGCTCAAATTGCCAAAAAACCAGGACTGGAGAGAAATTGTCAGCCTTTGAAACAGTACAAGTCATAGGCAGGTTTTTAGCTAAACATAGAAAATATGACCTATGTTTTAGTTCTGATGTGCAAGCTAGTGATAATTTTTGATATGGGCTGTGATAGGATAAGGAAACAGAAAGGGTGAGATTTTGGAAGGGGAGTTAGTGCCTGCATGCACTTTGGCCATGGTAATGCTAGTGGCTTTGCGCAGGGTGGCCGGGCTCTGCTCCCGACGTGAGTTAGAGTCCTGCAGGCGTCTCCTCGCTGTGGACAAGTGCCCACCTCAATCGGCTCCGCTTATGGCAGGGGACAAAAGTGCAGGACGCCGGCAAACTGCAAGCCCACCTGTAGGCCCTCCTAGGGTCTGTGGTAGTCCAGAGCAGGCCACACGGCCACAGCCAGGTCGGCGAATGTGGTGAAGAGGAATGCTCACCTCTGCTCACCAGGGGCACAGCACAGTCACTTGGCAAAGGGCTTGAGACACAGGTGCAAGGAAGCATAGACGAGGAGCAGAAGTGCAGCTCCCACTGGCTTCCGAGGGCTGGTTCAGGCTGCCGTGTAGTGCAGCCTCGCTGACTTCAGGAGTGTGTGCCTTGCACGTACGTGCCAGTGCACATGACACTGCTTCTCTTTATGAACCTCAACTCTATCTGCACAACAGTAAAAAGAACAAATATTAGTGGAGAAAATACCTTCAACAGCAGCAGCACCAGCAGAGCAGCCATACTCCCTGTCCCAAATAGTGTGATAAGAAAAAAGAGAAAGAATGACCTAAACACTACTGTGAATGGTAAAGGATCCCACTGATCGCCTGACAGAAAACACATGTGAAACATTAGTATATTATAAAATGGTACGACTTCAACATTATTAATAGTATAACACAATAGCATTCTTGTATTGAGAAATGTCTGAGCTAGGGAAGTATTAAGAGTAGATTTAGTATGAATTCCCAAGTCCTAATAGAGTTTGAGTTAGAAAACTCTTACTGCTGTGTCATTTTTGGTGAGGGAAGTCAGTGCAAAACCCAATTCATTGACTTCCCAACCCTGACCCAGAAATTGATTGAAAAGGTTTTTATTGCAGATGAATTACTCTGTAGGTAGACATTAGTGATTGTTAACAGCCCCGCTTAGAATCCCTGAAGGGACATTCTTGGAAGAACATAATTTGCCCTGAAGGAAGTACCAAAACAAACAACTCGAGTGAATATCCAAAGTAGTAATTGAGTACTTGAGACCGATGACATGGATGGAAACCGCACCCCGTCTGTCCACCTGGCCTGTGGGTGAAGTAAGAGGAGATGGCCCGGCCTCCCCTTGAGAATTCGTTCGGAAAATCCCTAGACTCCAGTATTGCACAGTAGTAATCCCAGAGTTTCCTTATGTAAAAACAAATGACACAGAATTACTTGTAAATCGACTTCCACGCTCGACGCTGGGTTGTTGTTGAAATCCAAGTCATTACTTCTCTGTCCAGTTTTAGCTTCGTGAGAAGAAATGGAATCTGAAGACCACTCGATTTCCCACTAAAATGCCTGATGGCCCCAGAAAGTTTTATCAAACCTTAAAAAAAACTGAAGAAAGACTTTTTATAAAAGATCTGTTTAGGGTAGTGTTTTCTTCAACAACTGGCTTTCCTCGCTGACACATTTCAATTGCATGTAACTGAAATGTGCTAACGTAAAAATACAGCTTATAAATGTGGAAAAGTGTTGTTAAATTGGGTTTTCCAGTCATATGTAGTTAGTGCTATAATTTGAATCCCAAAGAAAAAAATCAGTACAGAAATAGCTGCATCTTATAATGGAAAAATTTTGTTATTTTGAAAAACTTGATTTTTAAAAGAAGTGCCATTAGATTGGAAATCTCTTTGCATTATCATAAAAATTTCAACTACATTTTTCAATGAGAGAAAATAAAAAAGAGTCATAGAATGATCACATGCTTCTCAGCCCATCTTAAAAAGGCCAACTTTTCCAATTTTTGTTTAATGGCACACGAGACATTCAGTCAACCAGGAGAAGTGGCAATGTGGACGCTGCTCGGACATCACTGAAGCGTCAGAACAGGACGGCCCTGTGACCAGTGCTGGTTATCCCAGCGACTCCTTAAATTCGGAGTCAGGCGATCCTTGCAGCCAATATGCTCATAAAGCTTGGCGTAAAAGAGTTATGTTTGTCAGCACAAGCTAAAGCTTTCATTTAAAGTTTGAATGGACTTTTGCTGGAAGTGTTGTTCAAACTCAGCCTTTTAAGGTCGTTTCTCATGCTTTGGGTTTTACTTTTCATTCATGATCACATAATGTAAAGGAAAGGAGGCATTTTCTTCCCTCCTGCCCCCTGCGACGCTCCAGATCCTGTGGTTTGCCACCGCGTGCCACAGACCTTCTGTTTCTGTGTGTGCCGTGGTGAGGACATGAGGCGTTCTGGCCCACACCAGAGAGGCCAGACCTCGCCTTGTGCCCGGCCCCCGCCCACCTTCCAGCGGCCCAGTCCCGCCCTGGGCTTCCAGCCTCTGTGACTCAGGCCTGGCTTCCTGGGAGTCCCCTCGCCTGTCATGTGAAATCCCCCGCCCTCAGCAGGCCATCTGAAGACAAAGCCCGTGGCCGTGGTTTCCCGTGTCCCCGGCTCCTGCCGCAGGGCAGCCCAGTGCCAGGCCAGCTCCTGGGTGCTGAACTGAAGGGAGCCGAGCACGCCCCGCTCCTTCTGGGCTGCGGCTCATGGAGTCCTGCGTCATGCACAGGAAGTCACCAGCAGTGTGGCCTTCAGTCTCCCTGTGTCACTTGGTAAATGACCGCCTTTTCTTAAGTGCTGCACCTCACTGTGAAGCCCGTGTGAACACAGAGCACGGGCGGGGCAGCCAGCTCTGCTGCAGAGGGAGTGGGGCCTGCATGCTCCTGCGTCCCCCCGCACCCCTGCAGAGACTCAGGGCTCAGGTGCCCGAGCGTCGCCTGCTGTTGCTGGGCTCCAGGGAGCTGGGAGCTCTGCCTCAGGCTGCGGCTGTGGGCTGGGACATCGCTGCGGACCTCTGCTGTGACGGGAGAGACCGCAGGGCTCCCTGTGAAGGGAGCAGGGCGGGCCCAGAGGGCTCTCAGGTGCATTTCCCAGAGTTTCAGAAGGGACTGACAGGAGGTCATGGCAACGACTAATCCTGTTTTTGAACTTTCATTTGTAATAACGTCATTCACACAGTGTTTGCCGGGTCATGGGCTCTGTCTACATACTGACTCACTCAGTTCTCCCAGCCGCACTGTAATGTAGGACTTAGTATTCATCCCATTTTACAACTGGGGAAGCTGGGGCAGAGGGTGGCATTTATGGCCGGAGTGCCGGTGGTGGAAGTGGGAGTGACACTGGAGACCCTACACCTCCACAGTCCAGGCTCTTGATCGCGACTGGTGGTGGAGACCCCAGGAAATCTCCACTGGGCATTTATTAGAGATTTTCAGGCAGCACAGAAGACTCGCCATAGTCTCAGTGAACACGGGAAGGGCTTTAAATTTATTCAGGATCAACATAAAACCAGCAAATTGGAAGACTTGAACTGGAGCCCCAAGCCATTGTCTGCGCAGGTGGCAACTCTTACGACAGCATCATGCTTTTCCTACAGGGAGTTTGGTCTTTTCACTCACCTCAGCTCTCTGGGCTGGGCCTGTGGCAGGCAAGCCATCGTCACTGTTCGTATTTGAAGGTGACAGGACTGGACACACAATCCCATCCCACATGCCAGTCACTCCTCTGAGCTCTTTACCTATTTTAACGCACTTGGTCATCACCCTGAGCTTACAAGGTAAGGGAGACTATTGTCCTCAGTCTGCAGAAGAGACATCAGAGAACACGCCTGATTCCTGCGTGCACAGAGGGCTGTGCAGCCTCTGGCCAAAGGGCAGCCCAGGATGGGGCTACTTGACCTAAGAACAGGGACACTGTTTGCCTCACACGCTGGGAATGACAGAGGCCGTGGCTAGGACTGTCTACACCTGTGTGTACACTTCCTTTACTTAGATTTACTTGGATTCTGCCTCTAGTAGGATCTGGTTGCTTCTGAAGCTGCAAAATCTAAACCATTGCAAAAAAACAGTCTGCCATCTCTTGAAGACTGGCTCATGATTCAGCCTCTAAAGTGAAGGCACCAGTCACTGGCTTGAGACTCTCGAGATGTTGCTTGAAAACGAGGCAGCTGTGGGTGGCCTCAGAAGTGTGGTCCCTGCCGGCTCTGGACAGCCACGTCGGAAGCTGGGGCAGCAGGGACTCTCGGAAATGTTTCTGTAGTTGCATCAAAGGATCCCAGAGAGGCCCATTTCACACTTGAGTGCTGCTGAAGTCATCTGACGTGGGGACCTGTGACGAATGCCCTTGGCAGCAGACGGGGGTGATAAAGGACAAACATGCTGCACAGCCTAGAGTCAAACACATTCTATTCAGAGGAGACCACCATTCAGCGATGCGGCAATAGGGCAGTTATGGGGTCCTGGGAGGTGGAGGGGGGGCAGGGGGCAGGTGGAGGAGTGGGCAGCAGATTCCCTGCCAGGCCGGGAGCACTTGAAGTGTGTGAGGGAGTTAGATAAAGGATATGGGTGACTAGGGAGCTGTGGGAGCACCTGTGCTTGTGGGGATGGAATCATGGCCATCTGCAAAGCTGTCCGAACAAGGGACTACGAGCTTCACACACTTCAGCCCCAGACCCTGGGAATGGAGCCGGCATTGGCATCCAGCATCTGACTCACTGACTGCAACCTGCACAGCTAAAGGAGGGGTTATGGCAAGGCGCGCATGTCTGTGCTGCCATCGTTCTTTTATGAATAATGAAATTGACATCCCTACGTGACTTGCCGGAGGTGGCGATGCAAGGTTGGAAGCCCCGGCCTGAATGTGACTGAGGTCACCTCTTTTTCGGACCCTTGGGAGGCTTTGTGGACTCAAAGAAGGACAAGGGTCTTAGCACCCATGAAGTCCTCTACTGGAGGCAGCTGCCTCTCGTTGCTGTGAGGACCCCAGAGCTGCTACGAACCACCTTCCAGTGCATGTCCCTGGTGGCTGAGCGATGATACCAGGCCTGCGCTTCCTGCCTCTGGAGGGTCTGTCAGGTGTTCCATGGCCCCTCCTCGGCCTGTGCGTGTTGTCCAGGTCCCCTGCGAGATTGCTGGCTTAGCTCCAGTGTTTCTGTTCTTATTGCTGTGAACACGACTCTGGCAGGGACTCCCTGTTGGTCAGCAGGGCCAGAGCACTCAGCCTTCCCGACATCTCCAACTACAGGGAAATAAATCTTCCCATCTTGAAAGGTTGTGGTGCCTTGCAGATATCCAAAAGTAAAATGTGCACACAGCACCACTAATGTGTACCCCACATGAACATTTCTATATGTTACTATAAAATAGTATTTTAAAATAGACTAGAAAGGGTGCCTATCAAAGCTAATGGAACCATTATCTTGAATATTAAGATGAGTCATTGCTATCAAAGTTTGTGTTTCAAATGAATAACAGGAGAGTTGAGTTAAACAATGTCCTAGCTCAAAGCACCAGCCTGGGAGGCGAGGGTTCCGCTGAGCGTGGATGACGGCACATGTTGCTCTCTACTCATCCCTTCTGTGGCTGATGTGGCAGGAGAGACTGCAGGACCTGGAGGCCATGTCTGGCTTCAATCTGCACGAACCATTTAAACCTCATGAAAATCATTCCTGTGTTCTCAACCTCAACCCGCTTTTTTTGCTTGTATTGTGTCATAGGTCTTCACTCAGACATAGGTAATTCTTTCTCTAAATGCTCATCACATCGTGTTTTGGAATTTCGTCTCCTCTCGTTGCCTCTGGCAGCCTGTGACTATTGGCTCTGCAGAGTTGTACAGGTTGTTAGAGTTTTTCAGTTGTAAGCCACAGAAAATAACTGTGGAGTGCTTGAGAGCACTGGGAAGGTATGGTGGGGGTGGGTGGCCTGCAGAATCCCCAGGCAGCAGGAGGAGGTGCAGGCAAAGGCACAGGCTCAGTGCTCCTCATCTGCCAGGACAGGACAACTCCAGGGCCAGGTGCTGCGGAGGCTCTCCACAGAGCTGCCCACCTAGTCTCACTCCAGACTCCAGGGTGTGGTCCCACTGGGTTAGGTACCCACTCCTGGGCCAGGAAAAGGCAGGAGACCACAGGGGATAGAGCCACTGCTACCATCCCACGAGAAGGGGAATTCCTGAAGGGAGTCAAGATGTTTCTAGAAAAAAGAATGATTGTTTGTGGAGGGGGAAAGCATGATACGCTATTTTCCTAAAATTAGAAGATCTTAAGGAAATAAAAATATAAAGTTTTATCTTTTACCTGTAAAACAACAAAACGTAAACTAAAAGGAAGGTTCCATATCTCTCATGGTTCCAGATACTGGGTGTCAATTTTATAAGAATTATTTCAGACGTAAAACATTAACAGGCATGTGTAAACATGGTTTATTGTTTCCAGTAATCTTGGCAGTTACTTGAGTCTAAATTATTAGCCTCAGGAGAGCATATTGTGAGGGCAATAAAGGGAGCCTTTTGAATTCTATTGGTAAAGATGCGAATAACACCATAAAGAAGGCAGGAAAAGACTTTCAGTTCCAACCCCAACACTGAGAAAAGAGAGATGAGGATCCATTTCATTTTTGCTGTCTGAGTATTTCTAACTGATGAACCTGGCCCATGAGGCATAGCTGAACTTTTCAATTCTAGGATGACTTTTCATATAATTGCCAATGGCCCTCACAAGTCAGGGGAAATATTTTATTTTTTTGACTGAATATCACAGCTGTGTATATAGATAAACATAAAAATAGAACCTACTTGATGGTTTTCCTAAAGCCATCTTCTCTTTTTCAAAATATTTTGCTTCTGAGCTGATAGATGAATATTGTCAAAGTCAAGTAAAACTATAGAGATGAATCTGCAAATAAAATGTTTTATTTTGGAGAACAGACTTCAGTTTGAGGCATACACACAGACTGGGTGGTCTTCAGTATGTCCAAAGAAGAAAGAAGATTAGGGGTCTTATTAGAAAGAGAAATGTTATGTATTGTTGTGAAAGAAAACTCATTGGCACTAGCAAAGTTTTGGGGAGCTGGCAACCTCTGATTGGTGAGTGACAAGAGTGGGTAACGCTGGTCTTGGAGTCGTAGAACTTTGTTTCAGCAGCTCCTGGGTACAAGTGACCTTAAGGTTGCAGCAAGCGACCTGGCAGCTCGCTGGTGACACCGTCCTTGGGTAAATGACATGGAGCTGGCATGATAGTGCCTCTGGGCAAGTGACCTGGCAGCTGGCTGGTGACACTGTCCCTGGGCAAGTGACCTGTGCCTCAGTGCTTCCCACCTGCCACTGGTTTCCCGACGCTAATCAACTTGAGTGGACAACTTAACGCCAGTTCACATCACTAATTCTTACATGTCCTCCTTTGATCAAGATCTTTTGTTGAAAACATCACTGATCGTCTTGACATTAGGCTCGTCTTTGGTGCTTGGTCGGACCTGTCCTGGTGGTATCTGGCCCCCATCAGGGGAAGGTAAGGTAGTCACTGTCAGGGACCCAGGCCACATTTGGGTAACAAAGGTACCAGAAAGAAAAACCAAATGAAACAACAAAAACCTCTCTTAGGGCAGGTTTTCCTAGAGTTTAGCATCAAGTTCTGTCTTATTAGTCTGTTAGGCGTTGGCAAGAGTTGAGAATAATCTCAAAGTATTTGGCTAACATTATCCTGATGAGGGAACTGATTTTACAAAGATTAGACAAAACACATGAACAGATATCAACCGTGTAATAATAATAATAAAAATAAACCAACCCAGCACCAATACAGTAAATTTAATCTGTACAAAGGTTTTTAACCAAGAGCTCATGCCGAAGCGTGACCAACTCAGCAGATGAAAAGGTCATAGGCGAAGTGGGAAGACCTGGTGTAGCCACGGAGTAGCATTTCATGATAAAGAGGAATTAAAGCAGAGTGCCAGCTCTGTCGAAAGGACCACGTTTTAGGGATATTGCCAAGTACCCAACAGGCAGACTTAAGAATTGCTTAGGTCAGGTTTTGTTATGTTTCTCGTATCAGTTAGGATTCTACACTTTTAATTACAAGATTATCCTGTCAAGTGGAAAAGGTAGGCATTAAGAGGGGCGAGGGTCTTATTAGAACATGGAGTCTCGGTTTAGTGCTGCTGGGTAAAGCTGCCTGTAGCACAGAGGGAGCAGTTTTGCAGTTGGAATGTCTCCCGTTATGTCACTGGGTGGTTCGGTGAACTCTGTGTTGCCCACTCATTAGGCATGTCCCTTGAAATGTATTTAAACTAAAACTGAAAACTAAATTTAAACTATAATTTGTTTATAGAGCTTTAGAAAATAACTATTCTCTTCTTAGTAATTCTACGAGAGAAAAATTGAATTAGAGGAACCTAGGAGAGTTTAGTATCCAGTCCAGCCTATAGTTAGGTAACAAAAACTCAAAAACAATGCAGAGGGTTACAGTCTAATAACAGATATATTATAGAAAGCCCAGTTTTTACAATAGATAATTAGAGTAAGACTAATTTGTTTGTAAAATAAATGCAGATTTATTAGATTTGGCTTGATAATTTATATTAATATAGCAAGCAAAGTGATTGAATCTCAGATCAGATCTTTGTTAAAAAGATTTCGAAGCTAGGGAGCCAAATCAAGGCAGACTTTATATTTTATCTTCAGTATGTGTAAGTATAAACAATGCAAAATATGCTATCATACTAATTTTAAATGTGATAGCATATTAAATAATTATATTACCAATAGTAGCTTTGGTAATATAATTAACAATTATAATTGCATCCTATTAAAAAACATATTGTCATAACATAAAAAAACTCATGAATAGTCTTCCAGTTTTGGAAGGATCAAGTAGAAAGGAAAAGTAAATGTTTTTCTGTGGTTCATAAAAGTGCACTTTACCAAATTGCTGTAAGCTATAGGCAGCTCAAGAGAGAACGTTTTCTTAAATATGGAAAACAAAATATTTAAATGAAAGACCAATAATGTTTCAAGTAAAAGTCATAAAAATCATAATTTTTATCAGTTATTCAATCTCAGGTAATTAAATTTTGTTCTGCATTATCTTGATTAGCAGTTTTATGAACCTATTAGTATTTTAAAAATATTATTTAGTCTAAGGAATCTTAAAGTTACTAGACACCAGGACTGATGAGTACTTGCTAGAGTCTTTTTTATTAATCTTGTTGCAGATGCCTCTAGATAAGAATCAGCACTGTAGATGACCAAAAGTTAGAACAGCCAGGGTGAGAATGTGATAAAAGTTCAGCAATTGATCAGGAAATTTAGTTATTTCTATTGTATATGGTGTTTTAAGATAACAACCAAAATCCTTACTGATAGCATCAGACCTTTATAAATTTTATAAATGTTAGAGCATTCACATCAGTAACACATCCATATAAACATAATTTTAGTAAGATCTAGTGTCACTCTATTATTTGGCAGTGCTTTTTATACAGTACAACCCATCAAATAAACATCATGGCAGTCACATCCTTTGATGCTTTCTTGGGGACCAACTGAAAAATCCCAAAGTCAATTTAAGCTTAAAAAATACTTAAATTAGAATTTGATTTTGGAGAAATTTGTTAAAAATGTTAAAATCCTTTAAAAATTTAATTAAAATATAATCAGATGTCATTGTGATATAATATTTAATCAGAGTGATTATCAAAAGACTTCAAAAACAAATATAAAAAGTTACATAGTACAGAGAGAAAAAACTGAGACCTGTACTAGAGACGACTTAGTTTTTCTAAGAAGTAAAAAAAAAAAACAACTAATAAAGATAGCACCAAGCACAAGAAATTATCTTAAAACACAAAATATCTGTTTCTTAGGCCGATTACTTACAAGGTAAGTGAAAAGCCTCCTGCTGTATGACTGCTTTTCCTACGGGAAGCCCATTTGGATAACCTAGAAGTTGAACCTCATGGAAAAGTCCTTGAATCCAATTAGACACGGCAAGAGTATGTGTCTAAGATTATGGGTGTACACCATATTGTAAAGGAATAAAGTAAATAAGAAAACTAGTACCTTGATCGGGGAATGCACGGCTGTTAGGAAAAAGTAAAAGTATGTGAAATTGACTGGTTGAAATTAGGCACATCAAGAAAAGCCATGTTCTCACTTATAAGTAGGAGCTAAACGTTGAGTAAACATAGATATAAAGATGAGAACAATGGGAAAAAAGATGGAAACAATGGACACTGCAGACTACTTGGCGGTGAAGAAGGAGAGCATGGGTTGAAAACTACCTATCGGGTACTATGCTCACTACCCAGGTGATGGGATCCAAACCCCAAACCTCCTCATCACCCAATATATCCATATAACAAACCAGAAAGTATACCCACTGAATCTAAAATGAAAGTTTAAATTATATATAAAAAAAGAAGAACCAAGAGTGCAATCTCATGTTACTAGAGAATATATAGTTATCCTGGAACTTTAAGACAAACATTCCGAGCATCAGGCCACAATAGTGGTTATGTGTAAAAAAAAAATTACAAAAACTAACAAAAAAGTTGAAGGAGAGTCACCGCTATAGTTAAGCAACAATATGTTTCTTTTTAAGGAAAGAAGAAAAAACAGAAGACAAATCACATGGAGTAGATTACACATAAAGCCCAGCCAGGGAGCTATGGGTTTGAAAAGCTTCAAAAGGAAAGCTCTACCTTAAGAAATGAAATTATCATCATACATGAAGACGGTAGCAGGCCCAGTGCAGTGGCTGACACCTGTAATCCCAGCACTTTGGAAGGCCGAGGTGGGTGGATCACTAAGACAGGAGTTCAAGACCAGCGTGGCCAAGATGGTGAAGCCTGTCTCTACTGAAAATACAAAATTTAGCTGGGCATTGTGGCAGGTGCCTGTAATCCCAGCTACTCGGGAGGCTCAGGCAGAGAATCGTTTGAACCCAGGAGGCTGAGGTTGCAGTGAGCTGAGATCATGCCACTGTGCTCCAGCCTGGGTGACAAAGCAAGACTCCATCCCACAAACACACCCAAAAGAAGAAGATAGCACTTCTAACTTGAAAATAGGTAGAAACTGTAAAATAAGAAAAAGCTGCACTTCAGAAGATGGATGGAAATGTAAAAAAAAACAGAATTCAGAATTTAAATAAAACCCCTTGTAATTTTTTTTAAAACCACAGCAGATCAACAATCTGAGAAAACCATTCCAAACATAAGGTACCAGAATTCGGTCCTTAATCAGTGCATCCCTGACACCAATACTTATTAAGCAAACCATTTCTTTCCAATCCTAGCCAACAAGCACTGATTATACCTCAGGACAAAATTTAACTTTTTCTTCTCTTTATCATTGAGACCACACAAAATTCTTACTCATACACATTACTTTTGCATACAATTTTTTTGTATATAGTTATATATATTAATTAGAAGTTATAATTTTTAGTAACTTTAATTTTTAGTAAAAACTCAGGAAGAAATTTTGAATTATTATGTACTTTTATCTCATAAATATGTATTTTATAATATATAAAAACATTTTTATAGAACAACTTTTAATGTGGAACAGGACACATTAATGGACCCACATATTTTTTGTCTTTTAATAAAATTTAAGAAGCCAAAATAAATAAACATTAATCTATGTTTAGCAATTAATTTGTCTGTGTTTTAGCTTATTTAGAAATGACTCATATATTTTGTCAATATCTAAGATTTAATTCAACATAATGGTAAGATTTCAAATTACATGAAAAGTTTCTAAATATCTCATTTATATTTACCTAATTTATCTTTAACAGTTATACATAGTTTACTTATGAAATCTGAGACTTTAGACAGAGCTAGTAATTATTTCACATTATCTTCTCTTAATCATATTTTTAACAGCATGTGAATATCAAGTGTTCGTCTAAGTAAGAATCTTAAACTTACATATATGAATAGTTAGCTGATAACTCAGAAGATAGTTGTTTTCATTAAACAAATAATGTTGAACTAGTCTTATTCATCAATAAGTTACATCAATACAGATTATTTTGCTTTTAAGCTGGATTTATAGTTTTATGACCTTAAAACATTTAGCAGAGACAAATATAATGCTGTCTAACCAGTAAATCCAGGCAAAAATGTATGCTGACAATTCTGAAAACAGCTCTACTTTTTCTTTAGGAACAAATTTTAAATCAGCTTATATATGAAAGATTTACTTAAGTCATAAGAACTAAGAGGTATTTGGGTTAATTACTATATTTCTGATAAATAAATTAACAATACTTATTTTATCTTTAAACCAATAGAGCTCTTTTATATACTCTGGTTGAAAAAATGTATACATATAACATACAGACATTTAAAAAGCATAAAAACATACAAATGACTAAAAACAAGGACCTTCCAGCTTTGATTTAAAAATTAATCATGAGTAAAACATAGTAATATAAATTCACTGGTGTATGAGAGGGCAGTTGGATTCAAATTATATTTCTGACACCATGAGACAAACACAGCCCAACCATGTCATTCTGCCCCTGGCCCCTCCCAAATCTCATGTCCTCACATTTCAAAACCAGTCATGCCTTCCCAACATTCCCTCAAAGTCTTAACTCATTTCAGCATTAACTCAAAAGTCCACAGTCCAAAGTCTCATCTGAGACAAGGCAACTCCCTTCCACCTATGAGCCTGTAAAATCAAAAGCAAGTTAGTTACTTCCTAGATACAATGGGGCTACAGGCGTTGGATAAATATGCCCATTCCAAATGGAAGAAGTTGGCCAAAACAAAGGGAGTAAAGGCCCCATGCCAATACGAAATCCAGTGGGGCAGTCAAATTTAAAGCTTCAAAATGATCTCCTTTGACTCCATGTCTCGCATCCAGGTCACACTCATGCAGGAGGTGGACTTCCACAGCCTTAAGCAGCTCCACCCCTGTGGTTTGCAGAGTACAGCCTCCCTCCCAGCTGCTTTCACGTGCTGGCATTGAGTGTCTGTGGCTTTTCCAAGTGCACAGTGCAAGCTATCAGTTGATCTACCCTTCTGAGGTCTGGAGGATGATCACTCTTCTCACAGCTCCACTAGGCAGTGCCCCAGTGGGAAATGTATGTGGAGGCTTCAACCCCACATTTCCCTTCTCCACTGCCCTAGCAGGAGTTCTCCATGAGGGCCCTGCTCCTGCAGCAAACTTCTGTCTGGACATCCAGGTGTTTCCATACATCCTCTGAAATCTAGGTGGAGGTTCCCAAACCTCAATTCTTGACTACCGTGCACCCTCAGGCTCCATATGACATGGAAACTGCCAAGGCTTGGGGCTTGCACCCTCTGAAGCTATGGCCAGAGCTATGCCTTGGCTCCTTTCAGCCTTAGCTAGAGCAGCTGGGACATAGGGCACCAGGTCCATAGGCAGCACACAGCAGGGGTACCCTGGACCTGTCCCATGAAACCATTATATTTTTCCCTAGACTTCTGGGCCTATGATATGAGGGGTGCCATGAAGACCTGTGACATGCCTTAGAGACATTTTTCCCACTGGCTTGGCAACTAACATTTGGCCCCTTGTTACTTATGTAAATTTTTGCAACTGGCTTGAATTTCTCCTCAGAAAATGTGTTTTTCTTCCTATTGCATCATCAGTCTGCAAATATTTTAAAATTTTGTGCTCTGTTTCCCTTTTAAATCTGAATGCCTTTAACAGCACCCAAGTCACATCTTGAATGCTTTGCTGCTTAGAAATTTCTTCCACCAATTACCCTAAATCATCTATCTCAAGTTCAAAATTCCACACATCTCTAGGGCAGGGGCAAAATGCCACCAGTCTCTTTGCTAAAACATAGCAAGAATCAGAAAAACAAAACAAAACAAAAAAACTTAAATTTCATATGGAATCAAGACAATACTAAGCAAAAAGAACAAAGTTGGAGGCATCATGCTACCTGACTTCAAACTATACTACAAGGCTACAGTAACCAAAACAGCATGGTACTGGCACAAAAACAAATATATAGACAAAAGAAACAGAACAGAGATCTCAGAAATGAAACCACTTCTACAACCATCTAATCTTTGACAAACCTGACAAAAACAAGCAATGGGGAAAGGATTCTCTATTTAATGAATGGT
>PVKP010036300.1:0-22575 GCA_004027715.1 Plecturocebus donacophilus | reverse complement strand
GGCCTCTGAGTGGACGTCTAGTTTGTTGATGATGAAGTTATTTCTGTTTCTTAGTTTTCCTTCTAACAGTCTGGCCTCTCTGCTGTAGGACTGCTGAGGTCCACTCCAGGCCCTGCTTCCTGGGGATCACCTGCAGCAGCCTCTGCACTTTCACTGGGAGCTGCAATCCTGAGCTGCTCCTATGCGGCCATCTTGGATCACTTTCCCCTGGAGGGCTTTCTTTAACATTTCTTATAGTGCAGGCCTGCTGGTAACAAATTATTTTGGTTTATAGCTGTTTGAAAATGACTTCGTTTTGTCTTCATTTCTGAAAGATATTTTTGCTGGATAAATTTTTACAGGTCTAGAATTATTTCTTTTAGTGCTTTAAAGATACTGATCTGGAGTCTTTTGGCTTGCTTGTATCTAATGAGAAATCTGCCGTCATTCTTTTTTCTTTATTGCTGTTCTCTGGCAGCTTTTAAGATTTTCTCTTTAGCATGGATTATAAACATTTAATTATGATGTATCTTAGTATAGACTTCTTCATATTTTTTGTATTAGGACTTGCTGCCCTTCTTGGATCTGTGGGTTTACAGTTACCGTATTTGGGGGGTTTTTAGCCATTATTTATTCAATTTTTTCTTCTATCAGTTCCTCTCTAGCAATACCCAAAGGACTTCCATTACACATATATTTGGATGCTTTACATTGTTCTACAATTTATTAGTGCTCTGCTCATTTTTTTAAATCTTCTTTTCTTACTGCTTAATTTTGAGTAGTTTCTATTGCTATGTCTTGAAATTTACTAATGTTTTCTTTTTTCTTTTCCTTTCTTTTTTTTGAGAGGAAGTCTCACTCTGTCACCCAGCCTGAGTGCAGTGGTGTAATCTCAGCTCACTGCAACCTCTGCCTCCTGAATTCAAGCAATTCTTGCATCTCAGCCTCCCGAGTAGCTGAGATTGCAGGTGCCTGCCACTATGCTGGGCTAAGTTTTGTATTTTTAGTTGAGATGGGGTTTCACCATTTTGGCCAGGCTGGTCTTGAACTCCTGACCTCAGGTGATCACACACCATGGCCTCCCAAGTGCTCGGATTATAGGTTTGAGCCACAGCACCTGGCTGAAGTTTACTAATCTTTAATTTTGTAATGTGAATTTGCCATTAATACAATCTAATGTGTTTTCTTAAATCTAAGATATAGATGATTTTATCTCAATTAGTTATTTTATCATTAAAAAATCTCTTTTATGTCTCTGTTCAACATGTTCAATCTTTCCTCTAGCATCTTAACCATATAAAATAGTCATTATAAATGTTTCATGTCCTTGCTTAATTTTATGTTCTGTGTTATTTCTGGATCAGTTTTGATTGATTCATTTTTCTCCTCCTATGGGTTATATTTTCCTGCTTTTTTGTATGCTTGGTAATTTTTTATTGGGTTGTAGCCATTGTGAGTTTGACATTCGGGTTAGACCTAACATATATAGAACATTCCACACAAGAACAGTGAAATATGCATTTTTATCAACTGCAAATGGAATGTTCTCCAGACTTGACCTGGAGATACATAAGTGATCACTAAGCACAGGCTTGACCATATGTAAAGACATAAAACAATGCTTAATACATTTAAAAAAAGAGAGAGAGAGAAATCATACAAAGTATGTTCTCTGGTCACAGTAAAATAAAACTAGAAATCAAGAGAAGAAAATTTAGGAAAGTCACAAATATGTGAAAATTAAACAATATACTCTTAAATATCAAATGGGTCAAAGAAGAAATTAAAAGAGAGACTAAAAATACTGTAAGATTAAAGCAAATGAAAGCACTATTAGACAAATAAATGACTGTATTACAAAAGAAGATCTTAAGTGATATATAATTCCACTCTAATAAACTAAAAAAGAAGAGAATACTAAATGCCAAATAGCAGAAGGAAGTACATAATTAATATTAAAGTAGAAATAGATAAAATGGGGAATAGAAAAAAATAGAGAAAATCAACAAACCAAAGGAATGTAGGTTCTCTTCTCTGAAAAGATGAACAATACTGGCAAACCATTCACTAGACTGATCAAAAATAGAAAGAGAGATGACTCAAAAAACTAAAATCAGGAATTAAAGAGGGGACTTTACAGAAATAAGAAGGATTATGAGGAAATATTATGAGAAAATTGCATGCCAACTGATTAAGTAGTCTAGTTGAAAGGAACAAATTCCTAGAAAGACACTAACAAAACTGGATCAAGAAGAAATAGATAATCTGAGTGGGACTACAATAAATAAAGACACTGAATTAGTAGTCGAAAAACTTCCCATAAAAAAAAAAAAAAAGCCCATGCCCAGATGGCTTCGCTGGTGAATTCCACCAAACATTTAAAAAAGATGAGCAGCAATCCTTCAAAAAACTATTTCAAAAAGTGGAAAAGGAAGGGACACTTGCCAACTCATTCTAGGAAGCCAGTACTACCCTGGCACCAGCACCAGATGAAAACATCATATGAAAAGTAAAATAAAGACCAATATCCCTGATCAATATGAACATACAAATCCTCAGCAAAACACTGGACATGAAATAGAGCAGCTACAAAAGAATTATCCACCATGACCAAGTGGGATTTATCCTAAGAATGTAACATTATTTCAACATCCAAAAATCAATCAATGTAGTGCAACATACTAATAGAATAAAGGACTGAATTGTATAATCATCTCAATAGATGCAAACAAAATGTCTGACAAAATCTAACACCCTTTCAAAATAACAACAACAACAACAATCAACCGAGTAAGAATAGAAGAGGACTTCCTTAACCTGACAATGGGCATCCAAAAAACCCCACAGTTAACATTATGCTTGAGGATCAAAGACCAATAGCTTTCTCCCTGTGATTAGGAAGAAGAGCAGGATGTTTGCTCCCACCACTTCTATTCCACATTGCGCTGGGAATGCTAGCTAGGGAAATTTGGCCAGAAGAAATAAAAGGAATTCATATTGAAAAAAACTAGTTCTATTCTCAAACGACCTTGTCCTGTACATAGAAAATTCTAAGGAATCCACTAAAAAACTATTAGACTACTAAACACGGTCAGTAAGTTTGCAAGATACAAGATCAATATATGAAAATCAACTGTATTTAATATATTAGCAATGAAAATATTAAAAATGAAATTAAGCAAACAATTCTACTTAAAATAGCTTCAAAAAGAATAAAATAGTATAAACTTAAGAAGTGTGAGACACGTACACTAAAAGTATGAAACATTATTGAAAGAAATTTAAAAATAGCTAAATTAATTGAAAGACATCCATGTTCATGAATCATAGGACTTAATTTTTTTAAAGGTGGCAGTGCTCCCCAAATGTATCCCAGATTTGTCCCAGTCCTTGTGAATATCCAAATTGCCTTTATTGCAGAAATGGAGAAGCTGCTGATAAAAATCCACAAGGAAATGCAAAGGATTGAGAATATCCAAAACAACCTTGAAAAAGAGCAAAGTTCAGTTACTTACACTCCACATTTTAAAACTTACTACAAAGCAACAGTATTCAAGACAGTAGGGTTTTCTCAGAGTATAAATATAAAAGTCAGTCAAAACAGAATTGAGAGTTCAGAAATATGCCCTTATATTTATGGTCAATTGATTTCAACAAAGATGCCAGCAATTCAGTGGGGGAAAGAACAGTCTTCTTGACAAAAAGTGTTGTAACATCTGGATATTCACATGCAAAGAAAAAATTTGCATCCTTATCTCATACTATACACAAAAATTAACTCAAAAGCAACCATAGAACTAAATGTATGATCTGAAACTGCAAAACTCTCAGAAGAAAACATAAACATAAATCTTTGTGACCTTGAACTGGGCAATGGTTCCTTAAGTATACAGCACCAGAGAACAAGCAACAACAACAAAAACAGATAATTGCACTTCACCAAAATTTAATCTTTTCAGGTTTTAAAGTACTCTCTTATGGAAACAAAAATATAGCCCATGGAATGGGATAAAATATTTGCAAATTATCTGATAATGAAATTGTATCCACAATGTACACAAATCTCGGATACGTTAACAATAAAAAGACAACCCAATTAAAAAATGGGCAAAAGATTTGAATGAATATTTCTCCAAAGAAGATGTATAAGTGATCACTAAGCGCATTGAAAGATGCTCAGCTTTACCAGTCATTAGGAAATGCGAAGCAAAACATAGTGAGATACCATCCACTAGAATGATGGGATGAAAGAGGCTAGAAATAATAAACGTTAGTGAGGAAACAGAGAAACTGGTACACTCATTTATTGCTGGAAGGAATGTAAAATGGTACAGCTACTTTTAAAATAGTTTGCGGTTCTTTGAAATGTTCAACATGGAGTTGCCATATGACTCAGCAATTCCACTCCTAGGTATCGACGTGACATAATTAACACCACAAAATCTGTATACCAATGTTCATAGCAACATTATTCAAAATAGCCAAAACATAGAAACAACCCAAACGTCCATTAATGGATGAATGGACTAACAATGTGATATAGCCACATAATGAAATATTCTTTAGCCACGGAAAAGAGTAAAGTACTACCTATACGTAGCACAACATAGCTGAACCTTGAAACCATGATGCTAAGTGAGAGAAGTTAGTTACAGAAGCCCATACATTGTATACTTCCATTTATAAGGAATGTTTAAAATAAGCAAATTTATAGAATCAGAAAGTAGTGTAGAGATTGCCAGGGTCTGGAAGAAAGGGGAATGAAGAGTGATTGCTAATGGGTATGAAGTTTATTTTGAAGGTGATGAAAATGCTCTGAAAGTGTATAGTGGTGATGGGTGCACAGCTCTATGAAAATACTAAAACTATTGAATTGTACACTTTTAAAAGGGAGAATTTTATGGCGTGTGAATGACATCTCAATAAAATTCTCATTAAAATAAGAATATATGAGAGTATTTCTAAGTGCAGAGATTTTTCAAATCCTGTAGAAATATGCTGAATTAGTTGTAACCAGCTAAGGGAGCCTGGGATGGAAAGAGTTTGAATCACACCCAATGGCCTGCATCTGGTGCTCTGCCAAGATCCATGGAGATAATCTTCCAACCTGCAATGTACCAGGGCATCCACTGGTCTGGCTCCACAGTGGTTTCAGGTGTTGCTCTACAAATGATCAAGTTTTCATCATAGAGTACAAATGAGGATTGAATTAGACTAACAGCACAACGGACTGGAAGCAACAGCTCCTTCCCCCTCCCTTGGATCAGGGATTTGAAAGGCACCTCATCTATCAGTGAGCATCCAGCTTCCTGACAAAAAAAAAAAAAAAAAAAAAAGGTGGGGGCCACCCCTTAGAAGCCCAAGGGCAAATTAGGCCAGAATGGTGACTTCAGGTTGATAATGGATTTGGGCTTAATGGTTGGGGCAGCTCCGGGGGCTTCCTGTCTTGATTATCTTGGTGGCTGTGAGATCAACTACCCAGTCATCAGTCATCATTGTCAATGGCCCATTTGCCTGGGATGCTTTGGAAGAATGAAAGAGAGTAAAGGCAGTTTTACCTTTAAAGAAGTTAAAATGTGAGTTACAGAGCATTTTTGTGTATTGTTTATCAAATGTTAGCCTGCCTCAGAATACCTGGAGGGCACAGATTCCTAGGTCCCACCTCTGGAGCTGCCAATCAGTGGATGTGGGCAAGTAACTTAACACCTTGGCATTCACTTCCAGGTTTTCTTCATTTCCTCCTCCTCCCTTTCCTTCTTCAAATGTTCTTCTGTTTCTTCTTGGCTTTATAACTATCTTTGTCTCTGCTTCCCTTCCTGTACATTGCCTTAAGTACATTTTAAATCTAATCTTTTAATTTAACATTATTTCTGGAGATATGTTTTCCATGTGGTCCATTTTGTTAGAAAAACACAAGAGAAGAAAAATTGCTGAAATCTTCTCAAAAAATATTATCTTGTTTGTTTTAAAGCCAAGGATTATCTTGTTTCTAAAGCCAAGGACGTGTAGTGCATCTTGGAATGTTTTGGATTGAAGTGGGACATTTGCTTTCTTTTTGTTTTCAAACATTATTAATTTACTTGATAAAAGAACTTCAGAACCAGTGTAAAGTAAAAGTAGTTTCTTAGGAATAGTGTCATGATAATTCCATGCACTTATCATGAAGTAGGTGATAACGGAAGTGTTGGTTTTCTTGATTTTTCTTATTCCACCTGCTCTGTCAAAAAAACAAGACAACGGAACAAACAGAAAGACATCCTGGAGACAGAAAGTCCTATTGTGCCGTAGTATTTCTCTTTCTCTCTCTTTTTTAAGTGTTTTAAGCAAGCATGCCATCGGCAGAGCTGTCTTCGCTGAGATATTTGTTGCTGGGAGATGTCAGTAGCTGTTTGGACAGTGTAAATGACAGCTGATAGCCTTGCTGTAAGGCTGTCTGGCTGGATACTTCCAGAGATGAGAGTTTTAAAAGGTTTTCTAATCACTAGCCATGTTAGGAAACCGGAGCTTTGTGTATGAAGAACAACTTCCTCTCAGGGACTGCACTCAAAGCTGAGGTTTGGACCTCAGCCAGTTTTATGAGCAAACAAGAACAATGTCAAAAACATCAGGATTCCTGGTCACGAGGACCAGAGGGGGCCACTCCCATGGGATGGTAAGCTTCTTTAGGGCCGGCACGTGACTTTGCACCCTGATGCTCCCCAGAAAGGGATTTTCTGCACCCAGCAGCAAGTGCTGACTGATTTCCTGAGGACACCTAGTCCTACTCTAAACTCCAAGAAGTTCTAGGGCCACATCGGGAAAGTGAGACTCATCCACTGACTCATTTCCACTCTTCAGAGGACACTTTCTTTGAGTGGGTGTTTGGAAAAAAAATGGAAGATAGCTATACACTCTCCTACCCACCAGCTAATGACTCGTACTGACAGTGTCTAGAATAGCACTTTTTTTCTCCCTTTTGGGTAGCTACCTTCTCCCCAAAGTGTTGAGGTATTTCTGGGTGAGGGAATATTATTCCCTCGTGTGTAATGTTACTAGTTCCCTTTCATAAAGTAGCTGGAAGGTCTGAGTGGTCAAGGGTAATCCCTGAGCTGCTTTTGACGCAAGCAGATATGGGTGCTTCCATCCTTGGGCTCCTCTGGTCCGACATCTGATGACACACTTAGGCTTTTTCCTCAAGTACCTAAAACTATAGTTAGCAGGTACTTAGAAACACTTACAAGCTGTGCTAATGCTTTTTAACAGTGGAAGTATCAATATGTGCTTTAGCTAAATATTAATTTTGTTTTTGCCCTGCCATTTAGCTCTGTGGGCTTAACCAAGGCCTCTTCGCAACTTTGAATCTCTCAACGCTGAATCTCAATTTTCTTGTTTGCAAAACTAGGACATAGCAGTTATAACGTGAGGAGCAAATGAGAAAGGCCATACAAAAAACCCTAACCTGAAATATCCATTAACATGAAGCTCAATTAAACTAAAGGCAGCCCATTGATGTCTTTTTTGCATCTCCTCCTTAGTTCCTGGGAATTCTGGAAAAAGAGGCATTTATTCTAAACATGGAAATGAAGCAAAATAATGATTCTTTTGGTATCATGCTAGAGCGTTTTCGAATAAGATGGCCTGGTGGTCTGGCTTGACACAATCAATAACGAAAATAAATATAAACAGTATACAGCCTTGTAATATTAGAGGTTACTCAGAATCAACTGACAGTAGTAAAAATCCTGGTTGAGAAATTATCCCCAAAGATGATACGATTTTATCACCCTGTACAAAGTTACCCAGTCTTATATCTAATAAGGATACTTCCAAACTTTTAAATGAAGTATAATGTATATACAGGACAGTGTAGTCATCATGGGTTACTAAATGAATTTTCACAAAATCACATTTTGTGAATATGCTATGATTTATTAATACATTGAACTGTTAATGAACATTTGGGTAGTCCCTAGTTTTTGGCTAATAAATACAGGGCTGCTATGAGTTTTCTTGTGCATACACTTTGGTTGACATTTCTACCGTTTTCTGTTGGTCATACACCTGGGAGTGAAATTACTGAGTCATAAGATATGTATTTGTTTCTCAATGATAGTTACTGCCACACAGCATGGTTCTACTAAGATGTACTTCCAGTGGGAATGTTTGAGATTTCCGGTTGCTGGAAGTCTTTACCAACATTTAACATTTTCCCTTCTTAATTTTCACCATTCTGGTAACAGTGTCCTGAAATCTCATTCTGGCTTTAATTGAATTTCCCCAATGGCTAGTGAAGTTGAACACTTTTTCAAATACTTATTGGCTATTTAAATATTCTCTTTTGTTAAGGATCCATTCAATCTTTTGTTTATATTTCTACTGGGTTATCTGGATTTTTCTTACTGATTTGCAGTGGTTTTTAATGCATTCTGGGTAAGAACACTTTATCAGCAATATCTATTGCAAATACCTGCTTCAGCTCTGTGGATTGCATTTCATTTCCTTAATGGTGTCTTTGGGTGAACACACTTTGATTTATAAATTGTCTGTCTTTGATGATTAGAATATTTTGTGTCTGTTTTACAACTATTTGCCTACTCCAAAGTCATATTTTCTTCTATGCTTTTCTTTAAAGGTTTTATTGTTTTACTTTTCACATTTAGATCTGCAGTCCAAAAATTAAGATTTGCATATGGTGTTAAGTTGTGGCTTCAAGGTACAATTTTCATTTCTCCGTTTGCCTATCCAAATCATTCAGTGCCATTTAGAGAAATGAATACTCTTTTCTCTATTCACTTCAGTGTCATGTTGGGCATAAATCCGGTAACTATGTATGTGTGAGTCTTTTTCTGGATGATTTATTCTATTGCATTGGTCAGTTTGTATAAATTTTCACTGAAACGCTCTCCTAATTTATACTATAGCCCTAAAATAAGATGATATCTGGTAGGGTTAAGTCTTTATTATTCCTCAAGATTGCCATAGCTATTCTTTGCATTTTATATTTTCATATGAATTTTGAAATCACCTGTCAATTCTCATGAAATACCAACAGTGATTTTGATTGGGATAGCAATTAATTTACAAATTCAATCTGTGAAGAACTGACTTCTTTACAATATTGAATCTTTCAGTTAACATGCTACAGTATATATCTCCATTCACAAGATATTCTTTAACTTCTCTTGGTAATTTTTTATTTTTCAGAGGAATCACTGTGGCAGCAATAGCATTATTTTTAGGTGGTTACTATTTTTAGTGAGATTGTATATGATGTAATTTTTGAAACATTTCATTTATGACTTGTTGATTGAAATAAAGGTGATTTTTATATTGATATTTTTATTCACTGACACTGTTAAACTCACTTACTGATTTTAATAATCTGTACATGTTTGTGAATATTCCAGAAAAACAACAATACCAACTGCAAATAATGAAATTAATTTTTGAAGGGTGGTTTCACTGGGTTAGGATTCTTGATTGACAGTTTAGTTTTCTTTAGGTGCTTAGAATATGTCGTTCCAAAGGCTTTTGGTTTTCATACTTTCTTGTGAGAATTCAGTCGCTAATCACATCATTGTATTTCCCGTATGTGATGGGTCATTTTTCTCTAGCTGCTCTCAGGATCTTTTCTTTATCATTGGCTTTTAACAATTTGATTATGATGTCCCCAAGTGTGGCTTTCTTTCTGATTATTCTTTGTTGAGTTATGTTGAGTTTGTTGAATATGTAAATTAATATTTTTTACTGTTTGAAAAGTTGTCAGTCATTATTCCTTCAAATATTTTTCTATCCCTTTCTCCCCCTCCTTTCCTTCTGGGATTTTAACTACATATATTTTGGCAGCTTAATATTATTTCAAAAGTCTCCAGGGGTTCTGTTTATTTTTCTACAGTCTTTTCTACTTTGTGATCTTTCAACTGTGTACTCACTAGTTCTTTCTTGTTCTATCACTAATCTGCTTTGGGTACCACCTCGTAAATTTTAAAATTCTAGCGATTGTTCTTTCTAGCTCTTTCTAAACATTATATAGACTCCCTTTCTCTGTCAAAGATTTTATATTTGTTCACTCATCAAAATCTTACACATACATAGTTACCTGATTTATGCCCAACATAACATTGAAATGAAGAGAGAAAAGAGTATGCATTTCTCTAAATGGCACTGAATCATTTGGATAGTTAAATGGAGAAACGAAAATCGAACCTTCAACCATGTTTCTTTTACTTTTTTGAGCATATTGATATACAACATCTGGACCTACTCAGAGTCACCTACATTTTTGAAGCCCATATTTTTTTAAGATGTAGAATTCTAGTTTTGCAATTATTTTCCACTCACACGTTAAAAATATTATAGATGTATCTCAGAGGTATTGTGAGTTTGCTTCCAAACCACCACAGTAAATTCAATATTGCAATAAAGCAAGTCACAATTTTCTTTTGGTTAACCATTGCATGTAGAAGTTATGTTTACTCTATACTGTAGTCTATTAAATGTACAGTAGCTTTATATCTAATAAACAATGTACTTATCTTAATAAAAAATACTTTTTCACTTAAAAATGCTAACAATTATCTGAGGCTTCAGTAAGTTGTAATCTGTTTGCTAGTGGGAGGTCTACCCTTGATGTTGATGACTGCTGACTGTCCAGGGTGGTGGCTGCAGAAGGTTGGGATAGCTGTAGCAATTTCTTAAAATAAGACGACAATTAACCATGCCACAGCAATCAACTCTTCTCTTCTTAAAAGATTTCTGTGTAGCATGTGATGCTATTTGATAACATTTTACCCAAAGTAGAACTACTTTCAAGATTGGAGTCAATGCTTTCAAACACTGACATTGCTTCCTCAATTTAGTTTAGGTAATATTAAGAATCATTTTGATATGATTTGGCTCTGTGTACCCACCCAAATCTCATGTTAAATTGTAATTCCCACACATCAGGGGAAGGACCTGGTGGGAGGTGACTGGATCATGGGAGCTGTTCTCATGATAGTGAGTGTGAGTTCTCATGAGATTTGATGGTTTAAAAATGTGGCATGTTCCCCCTTGCTCTCTCTCTGTCTTCTGCCACCGTGTAAGATGTGCTTTTCTTCTTCTTCACCTTCTGCCATGATTGTAAGCTTCCTGAAGCTGCTCCAGCTATGTGGAACTGTGGGTCAGTCAAACCTCTTTTCTTCATAAATTACTCATTTTCAGGTAGTTCTTTCTAGCAGTGTGGAAATGGATTCATACACCTTTGTTATCATTTCAAAAATGTTCAAAGCATCTTTACCAAGAGTGGACTCCATGTCATGAAATCACTTTCTTTGCTCAATCATAAGAAACAACTCTTCATTTATCCAAATTTTGCCATGAGATCGCAGCAATTGATTTCATCTTCAGGTGCCACTTTTAATTCTAGTTCTTTTGCTATTTTCATGATGCCTGCAATGACTTTCTCTACTAAAGTCTTGAACCCCTTAAAGTCATCCAAGAGGGCTGGAGTTAACTTATCCCAAACTCCTGTTAATGTTGATATGGTGACCTCCTCTCATTTACCATGAATGCTCTTAATGGCATCTAGAATGATGAATCCTTTCCAGAAAGTCTTCCATTTACTTTGGCCAGCTCCATCAGAAAAATCACTATCTATGGCAGCTATAGTTTTACAAAATGCATTTCTTAAATAATAAGAATTGGAAGTCAAAATTACTTCTTGATCTAATGGAAATTGTGTTAGCAGTCATGATAAAACACAAATCTCTTTTACATCTTGGATGACCTTGGATGACCAGGTCCATTGTCAATGAACAGTAATATTTTTAGAGGAATCTTTTGTTTTTTTTTCCCCTAACCAGTAGCTCTCCACAGTGGGCTTAAAATATTCAGTAAATCATGCTGTAAACAGATGTGCCGTAATTGAGGCTTTGTTGTTAAGTTTATAGAGCATAGGTAGAATAGATTTAGCTTAATTTTTGAAATGAGAAATGGGCATTGGCTTCAACTTAAAGTCACCAGCTGTATTGGCTCTTAATAAGAAAGTCAGCTTGTCCTTTGAAGCTTTGAAAGCAGACATTGACTTCTTTTCTCTACTATGAAAGTTCTAGCATGTTCTCCCAACAGAAGGCTGCTTTGTCTACATTGCAAATCTGTTGCTTCCTGTAGCCACCTTCATCAATGGTCTTACCTAGATCTGTGTAACTTGCTGCAGCCTCTACATTAATACTTGGTGCTTCACCTTGAACTTTTATGTTATGGAGATGGCTTCTTTCCTTAAACTTCATGAACCAACCTCTGCTAGCTTCCAGTTTTTCTTCTGCAGCTTCCTTACCTCTCTCAGCCTTCCTAAAATTGAGGGTTAGGGCCTTGCTCTGTGTTAGGCTTTGGTTTAAGAGAATGTTGTGTCTGATTTGATCTATTATTGACACCACTGAAACTTTCTCCATAGCAACAATAAGACTATTTTGCTTTCTGATCATTTGCGTGTTCACTGGAGTAGCACTTTTAATGTCCTTCAAGAATTTTTCCTTTGCACTCACAACTTTTCTGTTTGGTGCAAGAGGCCTAGCTTTCATCCCATCTTGGCTTTCAACATGCCTAACTAAGTTTCATCATTTCTTGTTTTTTATTTAAAGTGAGAGAATTGTGACTCTTCTTTGACCACTTAGAGGCCATTGTAGGGCTATTAATTGACCTAATTTCAATATTGTTGCATGTCAGAGGATAGGAATGAGAGAGAGAGATGGGGAAGTAGCTGGTCTGTGGGAAAGTAAAGACCTGTACACATTTGTTAAGTTTGCTGTCTTATGAGTGCAGTTTGTGTCACCTCAAAACAATTACAACAGTAACATCAGAGATTGCTGATTGCAGATCATCATAACATATAATAACAATAAAGTTTAAAATAGTGTGGGAATTACCAAAATGTGACACAGAGATATGAAGTTAGCATATACTGTTGGAAAAATGGAGCTGATAGACTTGCCAGATGCAGGGTTGCCACAGAGCTTCAATTTGTAAAACAAAACAACAAAACCAAACAAAAACTCCACAGTATTTGTGAAGAACAATAAAGCAAAGTGAAATAAAATGAGATCTGTTTGTACCTCGTTGTCTTCTAGTTTTCGCTGTTTCTATCAAGGCAACAGCTGTAAGTCTTTCTTTGAATGACATATGCCTTTGTTTCTCTGACTGCTTTGAAATTGTTATTTTGTCTTTGGTTTTCAAGAGTTTTATTAAGATGGGCCACGATGTAGTTATCTTTGGTTTATCTTTTTTTTTCTTTAATTTGAGTTTCTAGTCCCTATTCCCTTCTTCATCACCACCACCAGCTACCATGGGAGTTTTGGCCGCAGGAACCTAAATTCCCACAAAGGTTCTACGTTGGGGGTATGTAATAACAAATAAGTCCATCATATCAAATATTATTTTCCCACCAACTTGGAATTTGCTAAGCCCCATGAACATGTGGTTCATTAGTTTTGAAAAAATTGTGGCCATTATCTTTTCAATCATTGCTTCTGATTTGCTCTTTTTGTCTTCTTCTAAGATTAATTATACATATGTTAGACTTCTTGAGTATATCACACATGTCTCTTATGCTCTTTTTATTATTTTTTCTCTCTGTACATTGGTTTAGATATTTTCTGTTAAACTACCTCCACATTTGTTACTCTGTGCTCTGCTGTGTTTAATCAGCTGTTAACCCATCAACTGAATTTTCACTTTAGGTATTGTATTTTTCAGTTCTAGATTGTCTATTAGATTCCTTTTTATAGATTTCAATTCATTGTTGGTATTTTTTTAAAAATCTGTTTAGTTCATGTTTTCCCCCATTTTCTTGAGGACATTAATCTCAGTTTTTTACAGTCTTAGTTTGTTAACTATAATTTCTTGATTATATGTGAGTTGCTTCCATATTTGATTGATTGTTAGCCATATTTTCTTGTCTCTTTGGTAGGTTTTAAATTTTGCCAGACAACGTGTATGAGAGGACAATAGAGGCTTCAGCTAATCTTATTACTAATCAGAGAGAGTTCCCTCCATTTCTCTTCCACAGATGGAATGAGGTATTGGTAAACTAAATTCAACCAGAATTTTCCATTTTAGAAAAACATGTTAGACCTTGGTTTATTTGTGTTTCTCTATTGAGGCTTTTCTGGGCTTTTCAGAGAGAGCCTTGTGAGTCTCTGTTGCCTTAGTTCCAAAAAAAATGTGGGAGAACCAGATATACCTTCCAGAGATTCACAGCCCAGCTCTCAAGTGATCAGTCTCATAGAGATGAAAAATCTGGCAAATATTTTAATGGAAAACAGGTTATGTGCTTGAGGTAGGACTTCTTCTTCTAGTAGTATTTTTTTTTAAATAAATTGTCAATCTTTAACAGCATATTGGATAGCCTATGAATGTATGAACTTGACAGGCATTGCCTCTTTATGGTTCACAGTTTTTAAAATACATTCACTTTACTGGCCATTATCCTCTGAAAGCTGATTTTGTAATCTTGATAAAGTGGAAATCAACAAGGTAGCTTCATGGATAATGTATCCTTTTTTCTCTTTTGGAAAATTATAATACTATTTTACATATTTGTGAGTTACATGTGATATTTTGTTGTAGTCATAGAATGTGTAATGAACAAGTCAGAATATGTGGAGTATCTATCACCTTGAGGATTTACCATTTTTATGTGTTGGGAATTTGGTTATAAAGAAGCTTTATTCAAAATCATCTTTGTCAAAATTTTAACACAGAAGCAAAAGTCAAATGTTCCTACATGAGATACAAGCTCTTCTTGCTAACAGTACAAATTCTGTCCTATGGGTTTTTCAGGTTTTTCAGTATTTTCAGGTTTTTCCCTTTCTATGAAACCATTGAAAGGAAAGCTTTAGTATGTGATAACTCAGAGGCTACTTTGTACATCTGTCGTTTTATAAACAAACATCTTGACAAGTTATATGTGAAGGCCATGATCAAGTCATTATCTCTTATATCAAAGACCTATTATTCACTGATTTAGAAAATTCATTTTATGTGTGTGTTACCAGGTTGCAGTCAGCAAACAGACACAGAACAGGTTAATAGAAATATATATTTTTTCTTATCAGGTTTTTTTTTATTGGAGCAGGATACATATATATACACATACATACACATATATGTGCATATATATATGTGTATTTTCACTGATATAATATTTTAGAAAATGCAAACTAATCACCAGTATCAGAAAGGCAGATCAGTCATGGCCTGGGGAGGGATAGGAGTGATGAATTACAAAGGGATGTGAGAAAATTTTAGGGTGGTGGACAAATTCACTGTTTTGGTGGTGGTGATGGTTTAATGGGCTTATCCACATGACAATACTTAACAGATATTCCAGTTCACAGCTGTTTCCTATAAGTTTAACCTTTGAGCTTTAGGCCCCTCCCCCAATGCAGTGTCCTTTCTCATTGCCACATCATAAACCAGTCTTTCCCTTGAGTCACCCACATACAATTCTTGCACAGCAAGTCATGATAGTGCTGTGTGTGTGTTTGTGTGTGTGTGTCTGTGTGTGCGTGTGCACACGTGTGGTAGTGACGGGAAAAAGATAAAACAAAACACCCAACTTGTGTTGTGGCAAAAAGAGTTTGCAGTGATGGTAATGAATGCAGAAAAGGAAGCCAATTTATCTGTTAGGAAAAAACTTCCACTTGCTTAAAAATTCTGTTTCACCTGATAAAGTTTCACTATAAAATGCTTTCTTTTTCTTTAAAAACAAGAAGATGAGAGAACAATAATTATTTTAAAAAATTTACATTAAAGAATACTGGAAACTTACAAAGAATAAATGGTTGTATAAAGCCCATATAAGGCCTTAAGTTGAAAACAATATGCACCTATGAACTTGCTAAGTAATTTGATAAATAGAACATAATTAATATCCTTGAAGTTTTCTGTATACCTCTTATTCTACCTTCCTGCTTCCCCACAGAGACAGCTACTCTCCTGAATGTTAGTGTTTCTATAGTGTTAGCATTTATGTTTGCATACAAAAAATACATTATTTTGCTTCATTTAAAAATTTTTATAAAAATAATGCACTGTTCTTCCTTTTTTCATTTTATGTTTTGTTTTTAAGCGATATCCATGTCGATATATGTAGCATAACTTAGTTTTCACACTGTGTCCTAGTCAGTGGTGTAAATACACTGTAATTGATGCATTCATTTTCCAATCAATGGATTTGGGGACTTTTACTGGATTTTTGCTATTATGAAAAATGTTTCTCTGAGTGTTCTTGCACTCACCTCATAGGGTGTGTACTTGTAATATTCTTTAGGCAAAGTATAAGTTGAATCTTCAAGTAGACACATGTTTAAATTGTTTTCCAAAGTAATTGCAACGATTTATATCACATCAAACAGAGTTTCTACTTGTTGCCAAGATCTGGTTTATTAGGGTTTAAAGTTTTTTGCTTACCTAGGAAATGTAAAATAGTCTCTCAGTAGTGTTTCTAATTTCCTTGGGTTTTTAAGTTAGGTATCTTTTCATTTAGTTTATTGGTCTTTCAGGTTTCCTCTCTGTAAATGCCTGCTTTTGTATTTTTTGTCTATTTAACACTTATTTTTTTCTTCCGAAGTGAATCTAGGCATTCTACATGTTTGTGTTACTAATTCTCTGTAAGTTATTTGGGTCATAAATATCTTCTTCTTCTGGCTTTTCTTTTTTTTAAATGATTTTTTTTTTTGGTGAGTAGAAGTTTTTAGTAATAATGTAGACAAATTTATTAATCTCTCTATATTTTTAAAGCTTTTGAGTCTTTTTAAAACTTTTAATTTTACCATCCTGATATTTTCCTATTTTAGATAAATATATTCTTTTGTATTTTATTCTTAAAGATGGGAAGTCTTGCCTTAGTATGAGATTCATCTGAAGCAGATCTTTTTTCTTTTTTTTCTTTTCTTCATGGGGTGAAATACGGAACCAATTGTGTTTCCTCAGCGTATGCTTTGCCAGTTGTCCCAGAAACTGTTATTAAGCAATGTGCATTGCTACCTCTGTCATATACTAACTTTTCATTCGTATTTGTCAGGATAGGAAACATTACAATGATGTAGCAAAGCTTGAAATCTCAGTGACTTAGCACAACAAAAGTTTATTTCTCACACTTGCTAAGTTTGAAGTTGGTCATTGGCTTTTTTTGGTGGTTCTCTTAGAATGGTGACTTTATTGGGGATCTGGGCAGCTTCCATCCTGCAATCCTACAAGTTGGGAATTATTTCCTTCCATAGATTCACATAAAGGAGAAAGATAGGAATGATGGAAACTCACATGAGCTCTTAAATGCTCTGGTACCAGTGGCTTGGCCCCAACTATAAGCAAGGGAGGCTGTCAAATTTGGGGAGCATATATACATTTTTAATGAGCATTAATTGTCTCTGCCATATCATCTAAGTGTGGACCTCTTTCTGGTTTCTCTATTCTGTTCCTGGTCTATTTGTATATCCTTGCAACAATTCCTTAATTGCTAAAACTTTGTAATATGCTTTGATATCTGTTTGTACAAGTCCCTCATCTAGAAATACTGATGAAAGGAAAAAGACTATAAAATATTAGGAATGAACAGGGATGTATAACTATGGACATGGCAATATTTAAAGATAAGATAATGCCAAGAGTGACTTTAAGCCAATACACTTGAAATTTTAGTTTAAAGAACAAATTCCAAGGAAAACATAAGACTAAAGAAAAAATAAAAAATCAGTATAGTTTCATGCAATATTAAATATTTGATTCTACAAAGAATAGTTTGTACAAAGAAAATAGGGTAGTTTCTACAAAGAAAACAATTTATTTAAATGATATTTCAGTGAGTTCTACCAAATATTCAAGCAGTAGATAACATCAATCTTATACAAAATTTTCAGAGGATAAAAATTTAAAAGAAACACATTCTAGTATATTCTATGAAGCTGGAATAACATTAACACCAAAACTAGAAAATCCCAGTGTAAGTAAATAAAATTATATTTCAACCCGGAGGTACAAATCTTAAAATAAAATAAAATTATCACTGTATAACCTGTAGTGATTTTAAAAAGATGAGAATTCATTATCATGTTAGGATTATCCCAGATATAAGGATGGCTTAATCTCAGGCAACCTATTAATATTCTATATCATATATAGAGTAAGAGAAAAACTGAAATTAATAGATGCAAAAATAGTTTTTCGTAGTATCCAATATCTATTCTTGATATTCTCTTGGGAAACCAGGAAGAGAGGAGGTCATTCTTAACCCAATAAATGATGTCTACCAAAAACCTAGAAGTAAATTTTGTACTCTGTAAAACACTTGTTCTCTTTAAATCAGGAGCAATACAAGAATTATTATTATCAATTATTTTATTTAATGTTTTACTGGAGTTGCTGGCTCATGGAGCAAGATAAGCAAATGACAAAAATAAAAATCCGTGTAATAAAATGAGTAGAGATGTTATTATTTGAAAATAATATGACCTGTCTACATGGTAAACCCACCAAAAAAATGCTTGTTTTTTACTGTTGAGAAGCTAGGTCATATTTGACAATGAAGAATTCTGGAATAAGTTGTGTTTCATCAAATCTCTATTTAATTGCATAGTACATAGCACTGGAACTAATGAGTATGAGAGTGATGCAATAGCATAAAAACTATTTGTTAAGTCAAAAGAGATTATAAAGACTTATGTACATAGAAAAAAAGAGTAGATGGGAAGATTGCAAAATGCTAAAGGGAGCTAGGTGGCAAGATCATGAATTAATTTTCCATCTTTTCTTTACGTCCTGTATCTTTTGTGTTGTGGCTATGTATTTTTTATAATAAAAGTATTTTAAAAATCTGTACTAATGAGAACCTTTGGAATCTTCCTGCAGATTTAGTGATGCCCATTGACTTGTGTCACAGAGCTGTTGAAGACAATACAGTTTCACCTAACATTTAACTGCACAATAAGTCAGACGTATTTATTGGGTTGTGACTCATACTTAGAACCTGACATATAATGAACACCAGTAATATGTCATCTTACCTTATTAAACACATTAACTTCCTTATTCACTGAAATAACTGACAATGGCACTGCACCCAAAGTTCACAGAAATGTACATCAAGGCATTGGGATATAGTAAAAGAGAAGAAAAGGGAGTTAAACAAAGTCTGTAGATCCAAATTCCAGTCTTGGCTTTCCCATACTGGGCTTGATTTCCTATTTCCAAATGCGAATAGTAAGAAAGTGCCATGTTTATAACAATGATTTGTCATGAGGGCAAAATGAAGAACCCCAAGACTGAACCTCCAAATTAGCAGGCCTAGAAGAGGTGGTAGAAGCAGTTACCATTGGATGTTCATACCTGTCCAAGTGCCCTTTGTTTCAGTTATTCCAGGGATGGGACGAACACCGGCTCTGCATTGTTGAGTGCTCCATCTATTGTCATGAAGGTTTTTTTACACTGGTCTCCCTGGTGTCTACTCCACTGCCCTCATTCCATCTCTAGGTTAGGGTACCATGGTTCCTAGCATAGCCTGGTGGCTTCCAGGTATGCATATCAATCCCCTTAGCCTAAGGGCCAGTGGGAGAGCTTAGCTGGTGTTCTTTGGCCATGAACAGTCTTTGTTATTGTTTTCTCTGCATGCCATGACAGGAGAACGTCTGAGGGCATTCTCCAGGGACGTCCCTCCTTCATATCGGAAGGTATGCTTCCACCAGGGCAGCTAAGCACACAGCCTCCTACCACACAAGACTCACAGTGGACTTCTTAGTCAGTTAAGACTCTGGCATTTGTTTGGTTTTGTTTTCCAGCAGTGCTTTGCCTTTTCATATGCCCTGTCCTGTACTTAACAATATGAGGTTAGGGAAATAAGAATGAGATTTTAGATTTGTCTGTGTTAAGTCTCACGATGTCAGATTTGGCCTATGGTTCTATCTCAATGGCATCTTTAGGGATCTGATTTGCTCTCTCAGTGAATTCGCAGTCCATTTCAACTCCAGGACTCCCAGAATGTGGTAAGCTTGCCTGTTCTGCCCTTCTGCTGTAGAAACCTGTTCTGCACCTCCCCACTCCCTCCTCAGCCTCTGCCTTGGCCTCGAGGCATTCTCCTTTCCTGCATCATGGCCTCCGGGAATATTACCACACACCATCTGCACATCATCTGGTTCTTTTGGCCAGTTGTCACTTGATAAGTTTTTTGGGCTTCAGTTTCCAGTTCTGCTTTCTAAATTTGTATTTGTTTTCTTGAGAAGAAAATGTATCCCTTATTCCTTATCCTCCCTGGTTTCCTGCATTCCTCTGCTCTGTACTTTCCACAATTGAAGAATGCCATGACCATGTCCATACCCAGGCTGGCTGTCTCTTTTCTGGGAGGAGAGGTCAGCTCCATACCTGAGAGCCAGGAGGATGGAACCAAGTTCTAGATGGAACCAACCTGGAACTGAGTGTGAGGCTTTCCATTAGAGCACACTGCTCAGATTGACCTATTTACCATTGAGTATGGGTGTTTATACATGTATCCAACTCTACTAACCATATTCTTAATTTTGCTCACAAGACAGATATTCGTGTATACTTACATAAAGTTCTGTTTCACTAAGTTCACAACATTTAGCTGTGGTAATCTCACTGTCTAATAACCCCATCAAGCAAAAGATTGGATGAGCTTCACCAGACCTCGCTTGTTCTTAGTCAGTTTATGCTTTCTTTTGGCCATTGCAGCTTCATTAAGTGCTGAAAGACTATCCCTCTAATCATTCATCTAGAATCTTTCCCATTCCCGCATCTGTGCTTGCAAAATCTTTTAAACTCAGTGATGGATGTGGAAACTGTCTGTCTGGAGGTATGAAGAATTAAGGGATGGCATTCTCCCCAGAGGTTTGATAGAAAGCTGAAGACACAGTGCAGTCTGGAAGAGTCATGGGGATGGTCTGAATTGTTCATGTATCATTGCCTGGAGCAGGAGTATGATCGGCAGCCAGACACTCAAGGCAGATCCTTAGGGCCTGGCCACAAAGGTTACCAGGCCGCCATCAGGCATGGCATGGTTACTTTTCTAGCATAAAGAGACAAAGGTTAAACTAGTGGAATGTGTCACACTGGAAAGCATTTTGGAGATCAGGTCGACTAGCGCTTACTGTGTTACTGTGCACCCAAGTCACCCAGGAAGTTTAGTCAAATTTGGATTCAAAGTTGGTGGTTCTGGGGTGGCCCTAATGTTTGCATTTCCACCACGCTCCCTGGTGATGCTGTTGGCTCATGGGCCACACTTTGGGTCTCAAGAGTTTAGACTATACTATTCTTTTTCAGATGTAGAAACTGAGATCCAGTGAGGCAAAGTGATTTCCCAAAGACACATAGATGAAGTTAGAGCTATAGACACACAGATGAAGTTAATCTATAGACACATAGATGAAGTTTAACCCAGGTCTGCTGGCATCCAGGTCGGTGTCCCTCTAATTACAGAGTTGCTGGACCTAGGGACTTAATGACCCAAAGCATGTGAGGAGGAGTCAAGGTTAGATCCTAGGGATGCACATACTTGCACACACATACACACATGCTTGTGCACACACATGCACACACATACTGTACATGCTTCTTCCTATTCTCCTTTCTCAATTGGGAGGTATAAGAAACACATGGATTGGGAGAGAGATCCAAGATGGCCGATTAGCAACAGCTCAGGAACGTAGCTCCCAGTGAAAGTGCAGAGAAGGAGTGGACGCCGCACTTTCCGACGAATTTTTGTTGCCCACAGACTGGGAGATTCCCGGCAGAGGAGCCACACGGGTCGCCAGCGCAACTCTTTTGGCTGGTGCAGCTGTTTTGCTGGTGCCCCAGCGCGGCGCTTCTCGGTGCGGAGTATATGTGATGGACGGGCTTGGCTGGTCCCATCCCCACAAGGAAAACAGCAATTGGAAGTGCTGAGGACTGAGAGTTTCACAGCAAGCACAGCGAACCTGGGAAGGTCCGGCTCTGTGGGGAACGGGCACCCGCCAAAGGAAAACCAAGAAACAGAAAAAACTTCATCACCAGGCGGAAAGAGATCCAAGTTGGCCACGTAGCAGCAGCTCAGGATTGTAGCTCCCAGTGAAAGCGCAGAGAGCGAGTGGATGCCGCAATTGCAGACGAATTTTTGATGCCCACAGACTGGGAGATTCCCAGCGAAGGAGCCACATGGGTCGCCAGCGCGACTCTTTTGGTCGGCGCAGCGCTTCTTGGTGCGGAGCGTACGGGACTGGGTGCCCTTTTAGTCGGGCTCGGCTGGTCCCATCCCCACAAGGAGAACAGCAGTTGGAAGCGCAGAGGACTGACAGCAAGCATAGCTGAACCTGGGAAGGCCCAGCTCTGTGGGGAAGGGGTGTCCACCGAAGGAAAACTAAGAAACAGAAAAAACTTCATAACCAACAAGCCAAACGTCCACTCAGAGACCCAATCTGAAAGTCGGCAATTACAAAGACGACAGGTGGATAAATCCACAAAAATGGGAAGAAACCAGTGCAAAAAGGCTGAGAACACCCAAAATCAGAATGCCTCTCCTCCTACAGGGGATCGCAGCTCCTCATCAGCAAGAGAACAAGGCCTGACGGAGGATGAGTGTGATGAACTCACAGA
>PVKP010036299.1:0-22576 GCA_004027715.1 Plecturocebus donacophilus | reverse complement strand
CGTATATATTTAGGATCGTTAGCTCTTCTTGTTGCATTGATCCTTTCACCACCATGTAATGTCCCTCTTTGTTTCTTGTGTTCTTTGTTGTTTTAAAGTCTGTTTTATCAGAGACGAAAATCGCAGCTTCTGGTAATGCTAGCTGGCTGTTTTGTCCATTAGTTGATGTAGATTCTTCATTATGGTGATGCTCTTTACCTTTTGGTATGTTTTTGGAATGGCTGATACTGGTTGTTCCCGTTCATGTGTAGTGCTTCTTTCAGAAGCTCTTGTAAAGCAGGCCTGGTGGTGATGTAATCTCTGAGTACTTGTTTGTTCGCAAAAAAATTTTATTTTTTCTTCATTTATGAAGCTTAATTTGGCCGGATATGAAATTCTAGGTTGAAAGTTCTTTTCTTTAAGGATGTTGAATGTTAGCCCTGACTCTCTTCTGGCTTGTAGGGTTTCTGCTGAGAGATCTGCTGTGAGTCTGATGGGCTTCCCTTTGTGAGTAACCTGACCCTTCTCTCTGGCTGCTCTTAGCATTTTCTCCTTCATTTCAACCCTGGTGAATCTGACGATTATGTGCCTTGGGGTTGCTCTTCTTGAGGAATATCTTTGTGGTGTTCTCTGTTTTTCCTGGACTTGAATATTGGCCTGCCTTGCTAGGTTAGGGAAGTTTTCCTGGATAATATCCTGAAGAGTATTTTCCAGCTTGGATTCATTCTCTTCGTCACATTCAGGTACACCTATCAAACGTAGATTAGGTATTTTCACATAGTCCCATATTTCTTGGACACTTTGTTCATTCCCTTTTTTCTGTCATCTTGCCTTCTCGTTTTATTTCATTGAGTTGATCTTCGACCTCTGATATCCTTTCTTCTGCTTGGTCAATTCGGCTGTTGAAACTTGTGCATGCTCCACGAAGTTCTCGTGTTGTGTTTTTCAGCTCCATCAATTCACTTACATTCTTCTCTAAGTTGTCCATTCTCATTAATATTTCGTTAAATCTTCTTTCAAGGTTCTTAGTTTCTTTGCATTGGGTTAGAACATGTTCTTTTAGCTCACAGAAGTTTCTTATTATCCACCTCCTGAAGCCTGATTCTGTGAGTTCATCACACTCATCCTCCATCAGGCCTTGTTCTCTTGCTGATCAGGAGCTGCAATCCCCTGTAGGAGGAGAGGCATTCTGATTTTGGGTGTTCTCAGTGTTTTTGCACTGGTTTCTTCCCATTTTTGTGGATTTATCCACCTGTTGTCTTTGTAATTGCCGACTTTCAGATTGGGTCTCTGAGTGGATGTCCGGCTTGTTGGTTATGAAGTTTTTTCTGTTTCTTAGTTTTCCTTCAGGGGGGCACCCCTTCCCCACAGAGCTGGGCCTTCCCAGGTTCAGCTGTGCTTGTTCTCAGTCCTCAGTGCTTCCAATTGCTGTTCTCCTTGTGGGGATGGGACCAGCTGAGCCCGACTAAAAGGGCACCACCCAGTCCCGTATGCTCCGCACCGAGAAGCACAGCGCCAGCCAAAAGAGTCGCGCTGGCAACCCGTGTGGCTCCTTCGCCGGTAATCTCCCAGTCTGTGGGCATCAAAAGTTTGTCTGCAATTGTGGCATCCACTCGCTCTCTGTGCTTTCACTGGGAGCTACAATCCTGAGCTGCTGCTACGTGGCCATCTTAGATCTCTCTCCGCCTGGTGATGAAGTTTTTTTGTTTCTTAGTTTTCCTTTGGCGGACGCCCCTTCCCCACAGAGCCGGACCTTCCCGGGTTCGCTGTGCTTGCTGTGAAACTCTCAGTCCTCGGCGCTTCCACTTGCTGTTTTCCTTGTGGGGATGGGACCCGCCGAGCCCGTCCATCCCGTATACTCCGCACTGAGAAGTGCCATGCTGGGGCACCGGCAAAACAGCCGCGCCGGCCAAAAGAGTCGCTTTGGCGACCCGTGTGGCTCCTCTGCCGGGAATCTCCCGGTCTGTGGGCAACAAAAATTCGTCGGAAAGTGCGACGTCCACTCGTTCTTTGAGCTTTCACTGGGAGCTACATTCCTGAGCTGTTGCTAATCGGCCATCTTGGATCTCTCTCTCTCATTCATTTTTATAAAAGAAAACAGCAACATAATGAATTGAGAGGAAATAAAATAAAATATCCTGTACATTATCTCACCCACATAATCTTTGTTAAGCTCTTTACCCCCTTTTTCTCATTCTGTTTAAAGATTTTTTGAGGAGTACATAGTAAATTAAAATTTTAAACCATCCAAATTGAAGTTTAAAAAGCCATTTACACAAAAATTTGTGTTATTGATGATTACCCAATTGTAAAAGTAAAATTTGTCAATTTTTATCACCACATCATCCCATTCTCTACTTTCTTAAATGCAAGTTGTCTTGTTCAATGTGTCTTAGAAATAGGAAATAATAGTAGGTAATGCATACCTTCAGAGGACTTGCCAAACCTATTCCCCATAACAACTTCTAAATTGTAAATCTATTAGAATTTCAAATGTAGGTAAGTATAGAAAATTTAAGATAGAACACTAATGACGCTAATTCGTATTACCAGAGATCAGAACAACTAAATGAGTATAGCAGGTAGGTAGAAATAGAAAACTAAAGTATGTGACATAGTTTTGAGAGTATAGAAATTAGATCAGATGCTATAAATTGTAAAGTTTGTATCCCCCTAAAATTTACATGTTGAAACATAATCCCCAGTTGCTATGATCTGAATGTTTGTGTTCAATATTCGAAAGTGGATGAAATTTTGAAAGTGTCCTTCATCCAAAATTCATATTGAAAACTAATCTCCAATTATCATTAAGAGTTGGGGCTTTGGGGGATGTGATTAAATCATGAAGGTAGAGCCCTTATGAAAGGGATTTGATCCCATATAAAAGAGTCCTGAGGGAGCCTGTTTATTTCTTCAATCATGTGAAAACACAGCAAGGAGGCATCATCTATGAAACAGAACAAGCCATCACCAAACACCAAATCCGCTAACATCTTGAGCTTGACCTTTTCAACCACAAGAACTGTGAGCCATGAATTTCTGGTGTTTATAGCTCACCCAATCTGAGGTATTTTGTTACAATATCCTGAACAGACAAAGACACCAATAAGATAGTATTTTGGAGGTGGGACCTTTGGTGGGTGATTCACCCTCATGACTGGAATTAATGTCCTTAGAAAAGTGACCCAGAGACCTCATTCACCCTTTTCGCCATGTGAGGACATTGGGAGAAGGCTCTCTGAACTGGAAGTCAGTTTATATCAAACACTGAATCTGACAACTTGTTCATCATAACCTTCAGAACTAATAAATCTAGTTGTAAGAAATACATTTCTTGGTTTATAAGCCATGCAGTCTATGTTATTCTGTTACTGCAACCAAATCTCATTAAGACATTAAGTAAAATATAATAATATCTGTGTTATGATGTGTGTGACATAAAACCAGAATACTTCAGAATTGATGCACTAGGAAATTGGTGTCTGAGATTTTTTGAGTAGTCAAATAACATGGAGAATGTGGTGTTTAAGAATACTATTCTGATAGTCTTAATGAGAAAGAATCTAAATCATCTTGTCCAGAAAGAAATCTGTAGAGATAACCCCAGTTTAAAGAAATAAAGAAAACAAAATTTAAATACATTTCTTATCCAAGTTATAGCAATTGGCTTGAGAGTCTCCAAGGATAGGAGATAGATTCTTACTGATACTGTGGTAGGAGTTATTAAGAAATTATTTTAGGCAGATAGAAAAAAAGAGGTTATTGGAAGATTTCTTTTGCAGCTGTTGTCTAGCATGAAAGCCCTGGCTCTTAGACCTGGTCGGCAACCTTTGATACACAAATGCAGGCCATTAGAAACTGGGTACACCCACCGAGGCCAGGCTGGCGATTTGTATATTAAATAATATGCAAATACAAGCTGTTAGAAACTGGGTCCACCCAGCATAGTGATCCCCACCATTGTCCTCTTGCCCTTGCCCCAACATGTGCCTGGCAGCATGGACACCTCCACATATCCCCATGTGTGTGTGACATCATGGCTCCCTGCATTTGCATATTGAAAGGCTAGGGTGGGAGGGACAGTTTTTTTTCCGGCTATGTGAATAACAGGCCAGGTCAAACTAATCTCTTGAGCCCTATGCAAATCAGACACCGCCTTCTCCAGCCATGGAATACAGCTGGCTGATATTAACTGAAAGTTGGATTCCCTCTCTCAGCTTTGGAGCCCCTTCCCTCTGTCTCTACAGGGGAGCTGCTTCTTTCTTCCTTCCCCTTTCTTTCTTGCCTATTAAACTTCCTGCTCCTTAAAAACTACTCCATATGTGTCCATACTGTTTTTTTCTAATTCAACTCAAGATGAAGAACCTGATCTTCCTCTACTCATCACAGCCATATCATTTGGGTGCATGGGCTGGGAATCTTAGGTACAGCCTTCGTCAAAGTGGTGAATATGGGAGCAAGCTTAAATCTGTTATATCATCCTGAGGTGCTCTTTGCCTCTATATTAAAATAAATCAGTGGGCATCCATCAGCCTAGTATAATACATTTAGCACTGGCTGCCATACTCGAGTCACAGATGTAAGGCTTTCTGGGGAGAACATGGAGAACCCCCCATTAACCACTGGCATTTGGAATGTTGGCCATATTTGAACTAGCTTCTGTTCACTGGGAACTTTGATATTGCTCAAAGCTGAGAAAAGTTCTGAGGCAACTGAGAAATTCTGGCCAGGGCATACCCTGGTGTAATTCAAAAGCCTCTGGACTGGAAGCAGCCTCCAACAGCCCTTTCTGCATGTTGGTAGAAAACCTCAACTGACCTGTTGCAAAACTCTACTTCTTTCTCTATCCGTGTCCTGCTACTCTTCCTCTGCATAAAATGTGCAAGGAATTTTACAGTTTAGAAACAGAAGTTTCCCCCTTTCTCCCATGATGAGATTATTTGCTATCACTTCCCTGGTGAGCACATAGAATTTCTAAGCTGACAGCGTCACCTCATGGAAATAAATCAGGCTCTAGGTCTCTTCTGGAAACAGGAAGTTTCTGCCTTTAGCAGTTAGGAGTAAAATGTCTTCAATAATCAAATTTTAGTCTTGATATTGTCCCATTGACAGGAAAATGGCCATTCGGTTTCTATATTCCTTTAAGGCATCAGTTTTTTCTCCTATTAATACAGTACTTAATTAGTAAGGGGATTTTAAGTCCAGAAGTTAACTGGAACCATTCATCTATGGGTAAATGCTTTAGCAGGGGCTATAACAGCAGGATATAGAGTTCAATCTAGCACAACCCCTCCCTTATAGGGGTCTTGATCAATTACATGATTTTTCTTGGAATCTATTTTTTTGGAAGGCACACAGGCCACACAAGTCTAGGAGGTCAAAGGGAAATAAAAGGCAGAGGACTGACTGCTGGGGGACAGCATGACTAAGGCCAAAAACTCAGTTCCTCTGGTGCCATGGCTTGGAGGGTCAGGCCTGCAGTCATGGGCTGCACATTTAAGTGGGTGCTGGGAATCCAGTAATGACAGAAAAATAATAGCTAGGGGAACACCCTCTACTGTCTCCATCTCCATCCTGGATCACATACCAAAGGAAAGGAGACAAAACGGACGCTTTTATTCTCACCTCTTTTTGTAGATGAATGACAGATCGTCTTCAACATGCACTCCCCTGGAGTGTATTTTAAAGTATTGGGACTCCTTTGGCCCTGAAACTTTGAAGAAAGGTGCCTTGTATTCTATTGCACAAGGGCATGGCCTTCCTCCCCTCTTCGGGACAGGCAAAGCTGGCCTGCAGTGGAGAGGCTTGATTTTAATATTATATCACAGTTAGAACTTTTCTGTCAATGGGAGGGCAAATGGACTGAGGTCCTCTATGTACAGGCTTTCTTTGCTCTGCAAGACAACCCAGACCTTTACAAGTTCTGTACAATCGACCCAGTTCTTTTAGCAGCCATGGCAGGCAAGCCCACAGGGAGTAGTTCCCCAGAGCTAAAGCAGGCTCCAGAGGAGCAATCTAAGACAGCTACTGAATGTCCTAACCCTTCCGGTTCCCCTTCAATTGTACCATTAGCTCCACCATCTCCAGTATATCCTTCTCTCCCCTCTTTACTCTCACCATTCCAGGAAATGCCTGATGGAAACAGCCCCATAATGGTTCAAGTTCTCTTCTCATTGCAGGACCTTAAGCAAATAAAGGGAGACTTAGGTCAATTTTCTGATGACCCTAATAGGTATATAGAAATTTTCCAAAATTTAACTCAGGTGTTTGATCTCACATGGAGGGATGTTATGTTGCTGCTAAGTGAAACCCTCACTGCAGCTGAAAAGCAAGCAATTCTGCCGACAGCAGAAAAATGCAGAGATGAGAAGCATGCCTCCTATAGCAGACCAAGGAGAAAACGAGGAGAAAAGGAAGCTGAGGAAGAGGTGGAAACTTCATTCCCACAAGGAAGAGAAGCAGTTTTAGTAGATAACCCTAACTGGGATCCCAATAACTCAGGAGAAGAACGGAAAAGGAAATACTTTTAAAGGTGTATATTAGAAGGCCTATAGAAAAACAGGCTTAAACCTCTTAATTACGCTAAACTCTTCATGATAGACCAAAGATCAGATGAGAAACCCACAGCTTTTATAGAAAGGCTGAGAGAGGGACTAGTAAAGCACACTTCTCTATCCCCCAATTCAATAGAGGGGCAGCTCATCCTGAAGAACAAGTTTATTACACAGGAAGCTCCTGATATTATAAGAAGCTACAGAAGAAAGCGATAGGACCAGACAGCAACCTAGAAACCCTCTTGAGAGTAGCTACTTTGGTCTTTTACAATAGGGATTGGGAGAAGGCCCGAGAAAAGGAGAGGACATACAAGAGAAAAACAGAGGCTCTAGTAGCAGTTTTACAAGCTCGTAGAGTCCAGAATCCCTGAGTTGTATCCACTAGCTCTTATCGATGTGGTCAGCCAAGGCATTTGAAGAAGGAATGCCAAGGAAGCAAGATGAAGACACCTTGACCTTGTCCAGCCTAGGTGGAGATCACTGAAGACTGACCTGCCCCCAAGAGGCAAAGGTCACTGGGTTCAGAACCAGTCTCACAGCTTGTCCAGCAGGATGGATGGGTCCCAGGGGTCAAACGCCTGACTCCAGTGACTCAGACTGCCATTGCAGCACAAGTCCTGTGATTCTGGAAATCGAAGGAAGAAAAGCAGATCTCCTTTTAGATAATGGAGCCAGTCTCTCTCTCCTCTATAATCCAGGCCTCCCCTCTTCCCATAGCATGACTGGAGAGGTGTCTCAAGAAAAACACTAACTTGATATTTTTCTCAACCCCTTAGCTGCAGGTGGAAGGACTTATTATTTACATATGCCTTTCTAATCATGCCTGAAAGTCCCACCCTTTTGTTAGGTAGAGATATTCTAGCTTGCATGGGGGCTAGCATCCTTATAGTCCCAGGACAAACTCTTTGTCTCCCCCGATAGAAGCTTACATTATTCCAGAAGCGTGGGCAACTCAAGGAAGAACAGGTAAAGCTATAACTGCTAAGCCAGTCCAAATCTATCTTAAGAATCCCCTAAATCCAGAGGTAGTATCCCCTAAGGCCAGAGATTAGGAAAGGACTGGCAGCCATTATTGATAACCTAAAGATGCAGGGCTTCCACAAACTTTGTAATATCCCCTGCAAAATCCCAATATTAGGAGGGCAGAAACCCGATGGGGAACAGAGACTGGTTCAGGACTTCCGCCTCATGATGAAGCTGTAGTTCCAATTCATCCAGTCATACGTAATCCCTATACCTTGTTAACTCAAATACCTGAGGGAACTAAATGCTTTATAGTCCTAGATTTAAAGGATTCCTCTTTCTGCGTACTATTACATCTTGACTCTCAATATCTGTTTGCCTTCGAAGATCCCTCTGGCCAGACCTCCCAGTTAACATGGATGGTGTTGCCTCAGCAATTTAGAGATCGTTCTCATTTCTTTGGACAGGCACTGTCACAGGACCTCTCTGAGTTCTCTGAACCTCAAGTTAGGGTATTGCATTGTGTTGATGATATTCTGCTCTCTGCCACAACTGAGGATGCTTCTCAGGAAGACACTCCAAAGCTTTTCTTAACTTCTTAGCTAGCAGAGGACATAAGGTTTCAAAACCCAAGGCTCAATTCTGTATAACGTCTGTAAAGTACCTAGGCTTAGTGCTGTCTGAGGGGACCAGAGCATTGGGAGAAGAGAGGATTAAGCCTATCTCTTCTTTGCCCCTCCCCAAAACTCTCAAGAAACTAAGAGGATTTTGGGGTATTACAGAATTCTGCAGGCTATGGATACCTAGGTATGGTGAAATAGCCCGACCATTATACAGCCTCATAAAAGAAACTCAGGGAGCTAAAACTCATCTTTTAACCTAGAAACCTGAAACTCAAAAGACCTTTAATCAGCTAAAGCAAGCCTTGCTCAAGGCACCAGCTCTGAGCCTTCTTGTAGGAAGGGCCTTCAATATGTTTGCATCAGAAAGAAAGGGAATAGCCCTGGGAGTTTTAACACAGGCCTGAGTACCAGCTCAACAGACTGTGGGTTACCTAAGTAAGAAACTTGATTTGGTGGCTAAAGGGTGGCCAGCATGCCTCTGAGCCATTGCCTTGGTGGCTCTACTGGTCCCAGGAGCCTCCAAATTAACCCTGGGAAATGATTTAACTGTTTACACCCCACATAACAAGGCAGGACTGCTATACTCTAAAGGAAGTCTTTGGCTAACAGATAGCCTACTCCTTAAATATCAGGCCCTTTTGTTAGAGGGTTCCAAAATCCAGTTAAAGACTATTATAGCCTAAATCTAGCGGCCTTCCTCCCTGAGGAAACTGTGAAACCCGAGCATAACTGTGGACAAGTCATAGTACAGACCTATGCAGCCAAGGAGGATCTCAGGGAAATTCACCTAGAGAATCCAGACTGGACTCTGTTCACAGATGGGAGTTCTTTTGTGGAACAAGGGATCCGCAAGGCAGGATATGCAGTAGTCACTTTAAATGACAGCACTGAAACTGCATCTCTCCCTCCAGGTACAAGCACTCAATTAGCTGAGCTAATAGCTCTTACAAGAGCAATTGAATAAAGCAAAGGAAAGGCAGCTAATATTTATATGGATTCCAAGTATGCTTTGCTAGTTCTCCATGCTCATGCGGCCATTTGGAAGGAAAGGCGTTTATTTTCTTCCCACTGAGGGAATGTGTTCTCTTTCTGGGTCCATGAGGGGGCGTAGCTTTAAGGGCAAGAGTTTCTCAGCGCCATACCCCCCTCTCATCTCTCTCTCCCTCCGGGAGATTCAACGGTTTATGTTTGAATTTCGCGGGCGCGGGAGGAAACGGAAAGTCAGTCACTCCAGCGGAAGTTCTGAGGAACTCCTTTCACTGGCCCAGGGTCTTGGAGAAGGTGGGGCTTTCTCCCAGGATAAAAGTCCCTGCTCCCTCACCTGCCCGGATTTCCAACTTTCTGGAATCCCCTTCCACACGGTGGGAGCTCCCTCCGGGATTTTCCCTCTGGAATCACCTTCCACATCTATTCCTGGAAGCCTTTCTCTTCATCTCCTTTCCTTCTCTTTTCTCTACCTAAAGAAAATCACCTTTCTGCAACACTGTTTTAGGTCCGATATTCACTTTAGGAGCATATGGTGGCCTCACTGCTTATTCCTTAAGAGGTTGGAGGCCAAGAACCCACAACTATCACCAGCATCTGAGAAAAACCCGGTTACACGACCATTTATCTCCTATAAAATATTACCAGGAAATTAACAGGTTACTATCCTCCATTTTCCTTCCACAGGAAATCGCAGTCATGCATTTTAGGGGACATCAGAAGGGAATACTTGAGGTAGCCAAAGGAGATAGATTAGCTGCTGAGGCAGCCAAGTCAGCAAGTAAGCCTCAAGACATCAACACACTTCAAACTCCTCGAGTCTGGGAAGGTACCATAAGAAAAATTAAACCTCAGTACCCTCCTACAGAAGTAGAATGGGCCACTTCTCAGGGGTATACATTTCAGCCCTCAGGATGGCTACAGTCAGAGGACGGAAAGCTCCACCTGTTAGCCTCTCGCCAATGGAAAGTCCTTAAAGCCCTTCACCAAGCTTTTCACTTGGGAAAGGATAAGACATATCAATGTGCCCAGAAATTGTTTTCAGGAGAGAACTTACTAAAAACAGTTAAGCAAGTTGTTAATGCTTATGAATTCTGTCTTAAAAATAATCTGCTGAACAAGTGACTACTTCCTCCTAAAATCCAAAGAATAGGAGGTTATCCTGGGGAAGACTGGCAAATAGACTTCACCCGCATGCCAAAGGCAAAGGGCAACCAATACCTGCTGGCATGGGTAGACACATTCACTAGCTGTGTGGAGGCATTCCCATGCTGTACAGAAAAAGTCTCTGAGATAATAAAAGTGTTAGTTAATGAAATAACTCTCTGCTTTGGTGTACCTAGGTATCTTCAAAGTGACAATGGACTCTCATTTAAGGTAGCTGTCACACAAGGGGTCTCAAAAGCACGAAGCATAGAATACCATCTCCACTGTGCTTGGAGACTCCAATCCTCAGGAAAGGTAGAGAAAACTAATGATATTATCAAGAGACACCTCAGATAATTATCTCAAGAAACTCACCTGCCTGGGGTCACTCCTCTGTCTATGGCCTTATTACAAATAAGAAATATCTCTTCAAAACTAGATGTTAGCCCTTTTGAGATGCTGTATAGACGATCTTTCCTTACCAGTGATTTTCTATTAAGCCAATAAACCTCTGAGCTAGTCAGGCATGTAACTTCTGTAGTTCACTTCCAACAGGAATTAGTACAATTAGGAAAGGCCCAATCCCAGGAAATTGGGCCACCTCTATTTAACCCAGGAGATTTCGTACTAGTGAAAGCTCTCCCTTCGCTCTCTTTCTCCCTGAGTTCAAGCTGGGAAGGGTCTTACACACTGTTCTTCTTTCAACCCCCTCAGCAATAAAAGTTACAGGAATCGATTCTTGGATACATTCTAGTCAAAGCCTGGAAAGCTGAAGGAGCAACCCCTGACAGCCCAGAGGAATGGCCTGAATATCAATGTGAAGAAATAGGAGACCTTAAGCCGAAAACACAAAAGATAATTCAAGTAAGAACTACTCACCTTACTCAGTCTTGCATCTATCTCACAAAACACTTTCTGTTATTTCCACCTCTCCTTTTAAGCCAAATATTACTATATACTATAGCCTGCTCCATGTGGAATATCAGAATCTCAATTACTATTGCATTTTGCTCAATTACTATCCTCACAGCAGAATAACGGTTATTAACAGGAAGTAAAAATGAGGTTTTACTATCACTAAATCTGATTTCTTATCGGACTTAATAATACATCACATCCTTTAGCTCTTACAATATCCACCATGACAAATTTCTACAACAAAACTAATTGTTGGGTCTGTCCTAAGCAGTTTGCTCAGTTCAACAGCACTGAGGAATCTTACAATGACTTGAAACTCATTGTCTCAGGGTTTCCTTTGTTGGCTTTACCTTTAACCCTTAAAGACATATTGGTCATAAATGGAACACGGTATGGGAGCAGTTTCAACTGGGTGACTAACTCCTCTCAGTAGAAAATTCCACCCCCAGGGCCAAAGAATACACTCCCCAAAGATAAACTTTATATCCTCAGGCTGGGAACAGTGGACTGAGTAATAGCAAATGCCTCCTCCCTCTGCTTTAAAAGTAATGGAGAAGGACTATACTTGAGAGCTCTCAAATTTCGTAACATCACACTTGTAATTGCTGAAAGTTCAAAGATTTGAGGAGGAGAACGCAACAAGCGTGACCTAAAAGGATCAGAAGCCCAAGTAGGGCGCTTTCAGAATCTAGCCATGCCCACTGGTTGGAAGTCCTGATGGGAATGTTTTGCTCTAAATAACCACCTTGACTGTAATGTAAAGAATAACACATGGGCCTTTCCAAACATGCCCCCTCATGGAACTCCAGACCCTTGTATGGTATTTGCTAATCATAGTGGCTTACAAATCTCTGGACAAACTGGAGACATTTGGACTGACAGCTCTTGCCACAGGATCATCTGAGATATTGGCCAGGGCATATTATGTTTGTAATTTTTTTGAAACTCCATTTGTCAGGTGGACCCTTTTCATTTGGCATGTCAAATTCCAAATGGCATTGTAAGTGACTATCCCAAACATGGTTATCCTTATCCTAAGGATGTCTCTATTATATGTAAGGAAGAAAAACTTCTGAGTCATGAGAAAAATCTGCCAGTGTCTCTCACAAGCCACAACTTAGAACTATCTCTTCAGGGAACAGGGCTATATTTTCTGTGTGGCTCCTGGGTACACTTAATCCTCCCAAGAAAGTGGAAGGGAGCTGGTACTACAGTCGCACTAGTTCTTGACTTATTAATTTTAAATTCTACTGAGATGACAGCATCATGTGGGGACATCCCTAACTTAGGATCTTTTCTAGAAACTGCACTATTTCGAATGCACTGGACAAAAAGATCTGTCATTTCTATAGCTCCATATGGAGATTTAACTGAAAGGGCAGACTGGGGAGAGCATGCACATGACAGTATCATCTTAGAAAAGCCATGGATGGGAAACTCTATAGTCAGAGGTCTATTCTGGTTTGCGGCCATCCCTCTCCTTGAAAGAGCAGTATTTAATATCTCTATTATGATGCAACAAGGATGGAAGGCAACTGTAGGGGCCATAGAGGCACAACAGCAATCTACAGACTCTTTAGCCTCAGTAGTAGCACAAAATAGGCAGGCCTTAGATGTCCTGATGGCTGAAGTAGGAAGTACCTGCGCACTTTTAAATGAGACTTGTTGCTTCTGGATTAACATCCGTAGTAAAGTAGATGAAAATCTACAGGTACTTAATGATCAAATCAAAACTATTGACAGGCTTATGGAAAATGCCAGCTTTAGCCCCGAGTGGCTACAATCCTTTAATGAATTCCAGTCTTCTTTGTGGAATTGGCTGACCCCTTTACTAAGTCCTCTCTTGCTTACATGTCTTGTATTAACATTTAGATCCTGTATACTCAATACTATTACTTGAATTATTTCTTCTCACCTAGAAGCAATCAAACTCCAAATGGTGCTGCAAATTGGACCACACATGGACACAGCATTCTTCTGAGGATCCTTAAATCAACCCCAGGAGAAGCCCTAGATACTATTCCTCATTCAACACCCCTTTTCAGCAGGAAGTAGCCAGAAAGGATCACTGCCCAGAATCCCCTAACAGCAGTTAGGATGATATCTCCATAGAGAAAATGTGGTAGGAGTTATTAAGAAATTATTTTAGGTAGAGATTTAAAAAAAAAAAGTCCTTGGAAGATTATTTCTTTACATCTCTCCTCTAGCACCAACAACTTGGCTGTTAGACACTGCTGGCAACCTTTGATATGCAAATGCAAGCCTTAAGAAACTGGGTCCACCCAACATGGCGATTCCCACCGTTGTCCTCTTGCCTTTGCCCCCACATGTGCCTGGCAGCATGGCCACCCCCACATATCCCCAGGTGTGTGGAACATCATGGCACCCTGCATTTGCATATCAGAAGGCTAGGATGGGAGGGCCAGTTTTTTCCGTGGTCTACATGAATAACATGCCTGGTCAAACCAATCCCCTATGATCTATGCAAATCAGACACCGCCTCTTCCAGCCATAGAATATCTCTGGCTGATATTACCTGAAAGTGGGGTTCCCTCTCTCGGCCTTGGAGACCCTTCCCTCTGTCTGTACAGGTGAGCTTCTTCTTTCTTCCTTCCACCTTCTTTCTTGCCTATTAAACTCCCTGTTCCTTAAAACTACTCCATATGTGTCTGTGTCATTTTCTCTAAATCAATTCCAGATGAAGAACCTGGTGTTTTCCCACTTATCAGAGCTGTATTAATACTTTATTAGCTATCTTGTTAAACTATATGTTGTTGATACTATAGTCTACATATATGGTGAATTTTTTTTCCGAGAAATTTTGGTACTAAAATTTGTTCTGTGCAAACCTAGTCTCCAGTTCCTATTTGGAATTCGTTTTCCAATATAGTTTAGACATATAAAACCACATTTATACTTGTTTTTCTTCATGTTAAAAAACCAAAATAATTATAAACACAAAGAGGATTATATTTTGTAGGCATAAGCATAAGACTTACTGAGTTAAGAATACTTTATAGTGCAGAAGATTCCTAGATAGATATTGACAATATTGTGTGCTGCAGAAAGGCTTTCATGTCCTGCAAAGCATTTATTCTGATGTTCTTGTTGTTCTTCTGACACTGGTTTCTTGGCACACATAATTGTTTACAGTGAATGCCAAGTACAAGTTGACATATACATTTGAAAGGAGACTACCTTGTTCCTTTGGCTTTTGAGCTTAGGCAGCAAGTCTCAAAGAAGTTTCTCAAGTACTTTTTAGTTTGGTCTTTGGTGTTTCAAAGGGAGGACTCAGTAGGAAAGCAGGATAGGAGGATTAAGTGGATTAAGTTGTTTATTTCAAACAACAAACTCAGAATTTTGATGCAGTGATCTATGCACTAAGCATATGAGTAGAGATGATTCTTGCCTGTGCTCTGTAGCTAGACCCAATAGACCCAAGGAATGTGGCCAATATCAACTCCTGCCATGCCTGCCAGGGATATTTTGATGTCTAGGGCAGTTGACTGGTGTCACAGTCCAAGAAGCAAAAAGGCAAAAAGCTTACAGTCAGCTATTGAGGACTTAGTCTACTCATTGAAATGAAAGGATGCCTTTGGAATTTGCCATACTGTGAAATAATAAATCAAACACCCCAAGCAAAACAAAGAACAATTCAAATATTTCCACATGCACGATAAACTAAAACTAAAATATTTTACCCGGTTGCTTTAAAGTTGGTGTTGACTTGCAAGCTAAACACTTCAGCTAAGTGAGAGCTTGGAAGCAGTATTTTACCAATTTAACTAACAAAGAGATATCTTCAAAATATGTGACACAATTCAGGTGTATTAGTTTTATTTTCCTTTAGCATGTGAAATAAAAGGAAACATTTTAATTACAGAGCACTTTTCTTAAGCAACAGTGCTATGTACCTTACACTGAAAAAATGAAATCCAGATGTACTAAAGAGTTGAATGAAAAAATAAATCATTCAACTATAAGAAAATATGGACACATATGTATTAGTTCATAAGACAGGGAAAGATTTCTTATATATAAAGTAAAGCTAAAATTTAGAGAAGAATTTTATCTGAATCAAACAGTAAACCAAATAAAAAGCAATAATTAATAAGTTAAAAAGCAAGAAGAGTGAAAAAAATACTCAAAAACAGATGAAATGCAGATTAACTATACACCCACACACAGCCACACATATGAATATATATTGAACATTGTTTCTAAGGAAAATAGAAGGTTAGGTGTCTGTGAGCCTCTGATCATATTTTCATCAACCAATCAAAACATATCTTTGTTTTACATGTGTTTATGTTTAATGACATCATATTCAGTACATAGGGTTGATTTATTAACATTGAACTCATCAGTAACACTGCAACTCATGCTTGAACTGTTAAGTAAAAAATACTCAATGATAACTGCTAAAGCGTGGTAAGAAAAACTTTGTTCAGGACTATTGTGAGAGGTATAGGAACCCTTGCAATGGCATCTTGCAATGAGGAAGAGAGACTGAGCCCCACTCTGAATAAAATATAAGCAAGTAGAAATTTACAGTCAAGGATGTATATATACATACCCACATATATCCTCTGGGCCCGTGAACTATGTGCCCAGAATAACCCATATAACAATTGTTACCTCCTCCTCTATGTATCAAGGATATACATACATATACACACACACAAGGATATAGTCAAGGATATATATAGATATATAGATATATGGTACATACATTAAGGCCTTTTCAGCATAGGGGAACATACCCTGGTGAAGACTGGCAAATAGGCTATACTCAGATGCCTCCATGTAAAGGGTTTAAATATTTATTAGTATTTGTTGATACCTTTACCAGTTGAATTGAGACTTTTCTTGCCTAGTCTGAAAAGGCAATTGAGGTTTCTAAACTTCTACTAAAGAAATAAATTCCTAGATTTGGACTGCCTAGGAGCTTACAGAACAATCATGACCCATCTTTCACGTGATAATTACCGAAAACGTATCTTCAGCCTGAGGAATTCAGTATCACCTTCACTCAGCATGGGGGACACAGTCTTCAGGGAAAGTAGAAAGAGTCAGTCAAACTCTAAAAAGGACTCTTGCTAAACTATGCCGAGAGACATCAGAAACCTGGCAGTCTTTATTATCTGTAGCCTTATTATGGGTTTGAGTTGGCACCTAAGGGAAATCTGCAGCTCAGCCCTTTTAAAATAATGTATGAAGGGCCTCTCTTAACTACAGACCTCCTAATAGAAATAGATACTTTCAAGCTGCAGAATTATGTGATCAACGTAGAACAAGAGCAAAATGCATTCCTTAAATATGAAAATCAAAGACCCCTTTCCCCCACTAAGAAAGAATATCTTGTTACAACCCAGCTGGGTGGCTAGGTCCTATTAAACACTTGGAAGGAAGGACTCTCAGCAGATCAACTTTCCCAAAATGGAAGGGACCCCTTTCTTGTAACAAATGTATATGGCTGTTGTTAAATTTTCACATATATTATTAGATTAGACAATTTGTTCCATTTGCATTTCCATTAGAAGGATCTCTTTCTTAATATTGATTATCCATTTTTATTCCATGCCAAACTTTCGTGAACTATCTTTGTTCTCCAGATATTGGGATATCTGGACACTTTCAAGTCTGGGTCTGTTTTAGTGAACATTATTAATTTATTCTTCTAACCCATCAACATCTAAAGGCTAGGAATGCTTAACTTTCTGAGAATGCAGTCCAGCAAGTCTCAGCCTCATTTTCCTAGCCCTCATTCAAAATGGAGTCACTCTGGTTCAGATGCCTCTGATACACTCAACATTATATAATTATCTTTTAGAATAGGGACAATTTACTATTTTATTATATTTCTAATATTGATCTTAATAGTAATATGCATTATTACATAGTTTTACTCAATGTTGTTACAGTCATTTAGAAATGATTATTAGGTCAGAGGTACATTAATTGCTGCTATATTTAGAAGAATCAAAACTTTAGAATAAATCTTAATATAAAAATCAAATTATAGCATGGTGTCTTAGTTTATTTGGGCTGCTATAATGAAATATTATAAACTAGGTAGCAATATTGTAAAGAACTGAAATGTGTTTCTCACAGTTCTAGAGGCTGCAAGTCTATAATCAAGGAACCAGTAGATTTGGTGCCTGGTGAGGGTCTGTTTCCCATAGTATGTCTTTTACCTATTTCCTCACAAGATGTAAGGGGGGAAACAACTCTAGGACCTCTTTTGTAAGGGCACTAATCCCATCTGTGGGGGCTTCACCATCATGACCTAATCATTTCCTTTTGTTCTAACCCCACAACCTTGAGGGTAAGGATTTCAACATGTGAATTATGGGAGTAGCACACACAAACATTCAGAACAGAGCACTTGGTATAAAGTGGAAAACTATAATGCCATTAAAAATCACAATATGAGAGAATATTTAATAAAATGGATAAATGTTTAATATTTATTAGAATAAAACATTTTCTAGATATATGTATGTTTCAACTCCTTTTTTTTATCTACATATGATCTCTTCAAGGGTAAATAACCACTCTCCATATTTTACTGTATTCTTGGGTGTTTGGTTTGTTAATAATGTTTGTTTTAATTATTATTTTCTGTATGAACAACTTTCTGTAATTTACAAATGTTGTATAGTAATCTGGTGTTATGATCATATAAAAATACATTAAATTATTTTAAAGCTAATACATTGTTTTGAAATAATATATAAATTTAAAAGGATTAGTAATACTTACTTGTTAAGATCTGAATGTTTATGTTTTCACAACACTTGTATGTTGACTTCCTAACTCTCAAGGTGATGATATACAAAAGTGAGGCCTTTGGAAAAAGATTATGAAGGCACAGTCCTAATAATTAGGATTACTGACCTTATAAAAAAGACCTCACCATGTGAGGACAGGAAAAAGTTGTTATCTTTGAACCAGGGAAACATGCCCACACTAGACATCAAATCTGCACTTCCCAGCCTCCAGAAATGTGAGAAATAAATTTCTCTTTTTGATAAGCCACATAGTTTATAATATTTTCCTGTAACAGCCTGAATATACCAAGACAACATTGGAGGCTATAATTTAAGAAAACAGGAACTCCCATGTATTATCAATGATGTTACAATTTATAAATACCATTTATTTTTATTTTTTATTCCTTCCTTCCTTTCTTATTTCCTTTCTTCCTCCCTCCCTGTCTTTCTTCCCTCCCTCCCTCCCTCCCTTCCTTCCTTCCTTTGTAGATTTTCAGTGTTAGCAATATTTGGGCTATTTACCTATTCTTCTCTCCCTGGGGTTTTTCTCTTTGTAAAAATGTTTTTAAATAGCTGTGGTAAGAATACAGGATTTTTACACTTTCATTTTATTTTTAATACATATGATCAACAAGGCCAAGATAAAACAGATTTTCAATAAGTAAGATGTTTGCTAGGAGATTCAGTGTTAGAATTCAAATCATCTCCTTAGGAATGTAATATTTTCCCACTTAACAATACTCCTTAAGTTCCTTTATGATGGAACTGGCTATTACCATTTCTAATTATTGTTTGCTTCCTTTATATTTAACTTGTTTTATGGCCCAGATTATAGTCAATAATCTGTACCAAGGACTGGCCCACCGAGCCCACCAAGGCCACTGCTAACACAGGTGCTTTCCACCTGGGGCCTGAGAGTTGTCCCACTACTACAATGACCATGCATGCTGTCAAGGGGCATGAGGACCCAGCCGGCCACCCACCTAGCCCACTGTTGCCACTTTTGACACTAGAGAAAACTGTCTGGAGGCCTGAGAATTGACCTGTTTAAACCTACTCACATCAGTGCTCATGTATATTACTTGGGGGCCCAATAACAGGCATATTTAGCTTATTGATTCCACCACTGGTCCTGAGAACTGGCCCATCTAGAGACCCTGTCCACAGAAAAACCTCACCACAGCCTCTACTAACAGCTGTAGCCTAAGCCAGCAAAGTAATCACAGACACCACTGATGGTATTTACAGCCAAAGAAATCTTATAAAAACTACTACTACATTCATGCAGAATCAAGCCTCAAATGCCTTATTCAACTAACACCATAAATATATCTTTAGGAAAAATTATTTCCCTATAAAAGCCAAAAAATTAGAAGTGACTGTTAACATCAGATGCATAGATACAAATCTAAGGATATGAGAATCATAAAAAGCAAAGAAATACAATATCTACAAAAATGCAATAATTCCTCAACAAAATATTTCAATCAAAAATGACTTTATAACAATAAAATATACAAAAAATAAATACCAGAAAAAATAATTCCAAGTAATATTAATAAAGCACATAGTGTGATAGAAGAGAAGAAAAACAAACAATAAAAGGAAATCAGAAAATAAAATTCAAGATATAAATGAAGAATTAAAGAATTAAATAACACACACACAAAAGCAAATGAAAATGCTGGAACTATTTTAATAAATGAAGCACAAATAAAAAAACTCATTTGAGAGCTTCAACAATAGACTGAATCAAGCAGAAGAAAGAATTTCAGAATTTGAAGATATGTCTTTTGGAATAACCCAGTCAGACCAAGAAAAAAAAGAAAAAGAATAAAGATTATATAACACATGGAACACCAAAAGCCACCAAATATTCAAATTTTGAGTTTTTAAGAAGCTTAAAAGAAGCCAAAATCCATAGAAAACCTATTTAACAAAGTAATAGCTCAAAAATGTCCAAGTATAGCAAGAGCTTTAGACATCTAGATATAGGAAGCTCATAGGTCCCAAATGGATACAACTTAAAAATGTTTTCTCCAGGGCACATTACAGTCATAATATCAAAAGTCAAAGACAAAAACAGATTTCTAAAAACAGCAACAGAAAAGCACCTAGCACATTAGAACTCTCTCCATATTAACAGTGGTTTTCTCAGGAGAAACTTTACAGGCCAGGAGAAAATGGGATGATATATTTACGAGCTGAAAGAAAGTAACTAGCAGCCAAGAATACTATACCCAGCAAAGCTATACTTCATAAATCAGAAAAAATAAACAAAATCCTACCCAGACAAGTAAAATCTGAGCAAATTCATCACCACTAGAAATGCTTAATGGAATCTTACATGGGGGGACAAAAGCATGATGTCTACCATCAAGAATAAAACATAAAATTATAAAACTCACTGATAAAGCAAACACACAAATGAGTGAGATAAAGAACTCAAGGAGTACCACTACACAAAACCACCAAGGTACAATAATAAGCAAAATGAGGAAAAGAAATGATATACAAAATGCCCAGAAAACAATTAACAAATTGACAGGAATAAGTCTTCACATATCAATAATAACCTTGAATATAAACAGATTAAACTTCTAACTTAAAACCTACAGACTGGCTAAATGGATTTTAAAAAGTGAAAAACTATACGCTACCTGCAAAATACTCTCTTCACCTATAAAGATACATATAGACTGAAACTGAAGAAGTGGAAAAAGATATTCTATTCAAATGGAAATCAAATGTGAGCAGAAGTAGCTATACTGATATCAGATAAAATATACTTTAAAGTTAAAAAATGTAAAATAAAACAAAGAAGTTCGTTATGTAATGATAAAGGTATTAATTCAGCAAGAAGATATAAAAATTCTCAATATATATGTACCCAACACCAGAGCAATCAGATGTATAAGCATTATTAGCTTTAAAAGAAGAAGTAGACTTCAATATAATAATAGTTGAAAATTTCAAAAGCCAATTCTCATCATCAGACAGATCTACATATAGAAACTTTAGAAAGAAATATTAGATTTAAATGTTACTTTAGACCAAATTGACTTAATAGGCATTGACAGAACATTTTATCCAACAGCTGCAGAATATATATTCTTCTCATCAGAAACATTATCCAGAAAAGACCATATGTTAGACTACAAAAGAAGTCTAAACAAAATTGTAAAAGTCAGAATTAAAACATGTAACTATTCAGACCACAGTGAAATAAAACTAGAAATAAATAACAATAGGAGGTTTGGAAAGTGTACAGATACATGGAAATTAAATAAAATGCTCCTGAGTAACCAATGAGTCAGCAAACAAATTAAGAAGAAAAAAAAATTTAAATAAATGAAAATGGAAACACTATATATGAAATAACCTATAAGATAAAGCAAAAGTATGACATAGAGTTAAATTTATAGCAATGAATACTTACATTGAAAAGGTAGAAAGACTTCAAATAAATAATTTGCTCATCTCAAATAACTAGGAAATCAAGAACAAAACAAAACCAAAATTAGAAGAAAAGAAATTTTAAAAATTAGAGCATAAATAAATAAATCCAAAAATTAAAAAGATACAAAGAATCAACAAAATAAAAAGCAGTTTTTTTAGAAAGAGAAACAAAATAGATAAACTATTAGCTAGAACAATCAAGATAAACAGAGAGAAGACCTAAATATACATAATCAGTAACAAAAAAGGAGGCATTACAACTGACTATATGGAAGTACAAAAGATCTTCAGAGACTATTATGAGCAACTATATGCTAACAAACTGGAAAATCTAGTGGAAATGGATAAATTCTTGGACTCCTACAACATACCATGGCTGAACCAGAAAGAAATAGAAAACCTGAACAGACTAATGATGAATAACAAGATTAAATCAATTGTCTCTCAACAAAGAAAAGCCCAAAGACAGATGGCTTCACTGCCAAATTCTACCAAATTTATAAAGAAAACTAACACCAGTTCTCCTTAAAGCATTTCAAAAACTTAAGAGGATAAATTTTTTTCTGACGTTCCTCAATGCCAGCATTAATCTGATACCAAACAGGCTAAAAAAGAAAACTGCAGACCAATATCCCTTATGAACATAGATGCAAAAATCATCAAAAAATACAGGCAAACTTAATCCAACAGCACATTAACAGATAATATATCATGATCAGTTGGATTTATTCTGGGAAATGCAAGAATAGTCTAGTACACATTAACAAAAAGTACAATACGCATACATGGAATGAAAGAAAATATTATCATCTTAAGACATACAGAAAAAGCATTTGATAAAATTCAACATCTTTTCATGATAAGAACTTTCAAAAACTAGGCATGAAATTAACACATACCTCAGTGCAGTAAAAGCCATATATAATAAGCTCATAGCTAGCATCATACTTAGTGGACCAAAGCTGAAAGATTTTCCTCTAAGAAATGAAACAAGACAAGAATACAAACTTTTACTACTCCTATTCAGTATAGTACTGAAAATCCTATGCAGAGTAATCAGGCAAGAGAAAGAAATAAGAGGCATACAAACTGGAATAAAGAAAGTCAAATTGTCTCTCTTTGCAGATGACATGTTCTTTTTTTTTTTTTTTTTTTTTTTTTTTTTTTTTTTTTT
>PVKP010036298.1:0-22577 GCA_004027715.1 Plecturocebus donacophilus | reverse complement strand
CCCCCCTGCATGTGTCTCCCCCCAGCATGTATCTCCCCCTCTGCGTGTATCTCCCCCACACATGTGTTTCCCCCTCTGCATGTGTCTCACCCAACCACAGGTGTATCCCCCCACGACATGTGTCTCCCCTGCTTCTTATAAGGACACTTGAATTTCACACCCACAGGGAGAAGCCAGGAGGATCTGAAGACTCTGCACGTGGCCACATCTGCAGCCCACTTCTTCTGAATAAAGGCTTATCAAGGTTCATGTCCAGCTTTAGGGATGAAAACGTGGAGATCTTGGAGGGCTGTTACTCAGCCAACTGCAGGGACAGGTGGAAAACAGGCAGGCAGACAGAAGAATTTGGTACACGGCGGCCATGGTCAAGTGCTGTGAGCCTAATGAGTAGCATGCTGGGCCCAGAGTCACTTGGGAGCGTTTTGGGGAAGGTGACCCGTGAAGAGGAGAAGAGCATCCACGCAGAGGCCTTGGGGTGAGAGTAGGTGGCTTTGGGGAAAGGTTGGGGGTTGGTGACAGCATGACTAGTACAAGGGGAGGGCATGGGAGCGGGCAGGGCCTTGCCAGCCCTGAAAAGACTGTTAGCTGTTGGTCTCACGAAAAGGCAGCCACTGGGGTTTTGAGTCAGGGGGTGACAGTGTCTGATTTGTGCTTTGAAAACCCTGCCCCTTTGTGGAGAACAGATAAGGAGGATTCACTGGGAGCTACAGGAAGGGGGGCTGCAGTCCAGAGTTCACTGGAAGGGGTCACATAAGTAACAACACAACTTACGCTTTTGGTTTGGGGGCTCTGGGTGGGTAAGGGGCTTTCATTGCACAAAGAAAGACAAAGTCAGGGTAAGGGAAGGGAGGTGAGGAACGGTGTGAAGCATTGCAGGTGTGAGAACCTGGGAGGAGACCCCAAGTGGAGATGCCAAAAAGGAGGCTGGACACGGCTGTCTGCTGTTCAGGGCCTGAGCACAAGGGTAGACTGACCAGTTGGGAAAGACAGCACCCTGGGGCTGGAGGGGCTCCCCTGGGGGCAAGTAGGATGGGAGGATGGGAGCTGAAGGGCAGAGAGAGGTCCTCCACAGAGCCCAGGTCCAGGGCTGTGGGGCCGGGCAGGGGCCAAGGAAGCAGCCCTATAAACTATCATGGAGGATGCTGTGGACGGCCTTGGTGGGCTGCACTGAGCTGGCATGGTGCCCAGCAGGCTAAGAGGAGGGCTAAGGTCCCAGGTCACGGCCCTGGCATGGTTCTTGTTATTCAGAACCAGTGTGAACCCCAGAGGGAAGTCCTGCCTGCCCAACCCTGAGCCAGGATGTGTTGTTGAGTTGCCATTGTCGGACTGGACCCCAACTCAGTGCCTCCTGATTTTCACCTGAGAGCCCAGCCCACATCCTCAAGTGAAGGGCTTGGTGGGTGATATAGCGTGGCTGTGTCCCCACCCAAATCTCATCTTGAATTCCCACATGTTGTTGGAGGGACCCCGTCGGAGGTAATTGAATCATGGGGGCAGGTCTTTCTCGTGTTGTTCTTGTGATAATGAATAAGTTTCACGAGATCTGATGGTTTTTTAAGGGAGAGTTCCCCTGCACAAGCTCTTTCTCTCTTTGCCTGCTGCCATCCATGTAAGACATGACTTGCTCCTTCTTGCCTGCCGCCATGATTGTGAGGCCTCCCCAGCCACATGGAACGGTAAATCCTTTAAACCTTTTTCCTGTATAAATTTCCCAGTCTTGGGTATAAGTTTATTGGCAGCATAAAAACAGACTAATATGTTACACTGGTACCAGTAGAGTGGGGAGCTACTGTAAAGATACCTGAAAATGTGGAAGTGACTTTGGAACTGGGTAGCAGGCAGAAGTTGGAACAGTTTGGAGGGCTCAGAAGAAGACAGGAAAATGTGGGAAAGTTTGGAACTCCCTTGAGACTTGACAAAAATGCTGATAATGATACAGACAATGAAATCCAGGCTGAGATTGTCTCAGATAGAGACGAGAAAATTGTTGGGAAGTGGAGCAGAGGTGACTCTTGTTATGTTTTAGCAAAGAGACTAGCAGCATTTTGCTTCTGCCCTAGATATTGGTGGAACTTTGAACTTGAGAGAGATGATTTAGTGTATCTGGTGGAAGAAATTTCTAAGCAGCAAAGCATTCAGGAGGTGACTTGGGTGTTGTTAAAGGCATTCAGTTTTATAAGGGAAGCAGAGCATAAAAGTTTGGAAGATTTGCAGCCTGACAATGTGATAGAAAAGAAAATCTGATTTTTCTGAGGAGAAATTCAAGCTGGCTGCAGAAATTTGCATAAGCAACAAAAACACAAATGTTAATCCCCAAGACAATGGGGAAAATGTCTCCAGGGCATGTCAGAGGTCTTCACAGCAGCCCCTGCTATCACAGGCCCAGAGGCATAGGAGGAAAAAATGGTTTCATGGCCTAGGTCCAGGGTCCCCTTGCTGTGTGCAGCCTAGGGACTTGGTGTCCTGTGTCCCAGCCACTCCAGCCATGGCTGAAAGGGGCCAACATAGAGCTTGGACCATGGCTTCAGAGGGTGCAAGCCCCAAGCCTTGGCAGCTTCCATGTGGTGTTAGCTTGCGAGTACACAGAAGTCAAGAATTGAGGTTTGGGAACCTCCACCTAGATTTCAGAGGATGTATGGAAACATCCTCTGGTGCCTGGATGTCCAGGCAAAAGTTTGCTGCAGGGGCAGGGCCCTCATGGAGAACCTCTACTAGGGCAGTGTAGAAGGGAAATGTGGGGTTGGAGCCCCCACATAGAGTCCCCACTGGGCCACCAACTAATGGAGCTGTGAGAAGAGGGCCACCGTCCTCCAGACCCCAGAATGGTAGATCCACTGACAGTTTGCACTGTGTGCCTGGAAAAGCTGCAGACACCGAATGCAAACCCATGAAAGCAGGTGGGAGAAAGGCTGTACCCTGCAAAGCCACAGAGGCGGAGCTGCCCAAGACCCTGGGAACCCACCTCTTGCATCAGCATGACCTGATTATGAGACATGGCATCAAAGGAGACCATTTTGTAGCTTTAAGTTTTGTCTGCCCTGCTGGATTTCGGACTTGCAAGGGACTTGTGGCCTCTTTGTTTTGGCTAATTTCTGCCATTTGGAAGGGCTGTATTTACCCAATGCCTATATCCCCATTGTATCTAAAAAGCAACTAACTTACTTTTGATGTTACAGGCTCATAGGCAGAAAGGACTTGCCTTGTCTCAGATGAGATGGTGGACTGTAGACTTTTGGGTTGTTGCTGAAATGAGTTAAGACTTTGAAGGACTGTTGAGAAGGCATAATTGGTTTTGAAATGTGAGGACATAGATTTGGGAGGGGCCAGGGGTGGAATGATATAGTTTGGCTGTGTCCCCACCCAAATCTCGTCTTGAATTCCCATGTGTTGTGGGAGGGACCTGGTGGGAGGTAATTGAATCATGGGGACAGGTCTTTCTCATGCTGTTCTCATGATAGTGAATAAGTCTCATGAGATCTGATGGTTTTTTAAGGGAGAGTTCCCCTGCACAAGCTCTCTCTCTTTGCCTGCTGCCATCCAAGTAAGATGTGACTTGCTCCTCCTTGCCTCCCGCCATGATTGTGAGGCCTCCCCAGCCACATGGAACTGTATGTCCACTAAATCTTTTTCCTGTATAAATTACCCAGTCTCAAGTATGTCTTTATCAGCAGTGTGAAAACAGATTAATACAGTGGGTTTCTGTGGTGGGATTTCTATGTTGGTAGCCTGCCTGGTACTCAAGTTGCCTCCTGGAAGAGGCAGAGGGGAAGAAACGTGACTTTACTAAAACTGAATGTGGACCATGGTGCTGGGGGCTGTAAGTGTGTTTGCCTGTGCATGCATGGAGTGCATTCTGGCTTCATCTATATTCACGCCACCCTGCTTCCTCCTTAAAGTGAGGAAATTGGGTCTCAGACATGCTACAGTTCTGTTGGTTTCTAGACCTCCTTCTCTTCCCTGATCCCATGTTACCTCATGAAGGCCAGGCTCAGCTTTGATCTTGTAACCCCCACTCCCAGGGCTGGAGACCTGCTTCTGAATTCCACGCTTGTAGCCAAGAGCCATCTGGGACATAAATGGATTGTGAGAGAGCCACTGCTTGCTGAACAGTTAACTTGTGCTGGGTCTTAAGAGCTCTTCACAGCAGGAATCTTCTCCCTCCTTGCTCTGTGGGGAGGGCACTGCTGTTGCTTCATTTTACAGATGAAGAAACTGAGGCCGAGATGGAGGAGATTTGCTGGCTCTAGGTTACAGGGTCAAGAGTGGCTAAGGCTTCCTCAAACCCGGGACCCTTGGGATCCAGAGCTGGGATATGCCTCCAGCTCCCCTGTTATAGCTGCCCTCTCCTCCCCTGGGGTCTCCCTCAGCCCCAAATATCCATATATGGATATGCAATATCCAATATGCAGAGATAGCCACTCAGAGAAGTTGAAGTTTCACCTGCTTGGTTCCCCAGGGTGCAATCTGAGAACAAAGCTCTAAAAAAATCCAAAGCCTATTAAATGCACTAGTGAAGGTCATTGGTTTAAGAAAAAAGGCAAAAGGAAATAAGGCATATCAATTTAAAGGGCCTTTCCGGCCAGCATTTTGTTAGCACCAACCCAGGGGGGTTAACAACAACAACAAAAAGAATGGAGATGGTCTGATAATTCTGTGCCAAGCCTGCTGTTTAGGAAAAGCCTCTGGGGGCCTTCTTGGTGAGGCCAACGCATGGAAATGAAGCAGGCAGTCGCTTGACCTCCACAACGTCCTCTTCTAAATCTGTGCTTAAAATGAAGAGGCTCTGCAAAGACTTGAGTGGCCGCTGCGTGCAGATGTGGGGGCTGAGACTGAACGCGGAGTGCTTCCGGGGCTGGTGAAGCGCCCACCCTGTGGAAAGGCTGGCAGGAAGCCCTCGGTGGGCTTTGGGTTCATGAATGATGGTTCAGCTTCTGCGGGCGCCAGCATCCCATTTGCTTCTGAATTCGCGGGCAGGGCACCGATTCAGGGGAAGTGCTGGAGGGGCAGGAAGGCTGAGGCTGCAGTGATGGTAGCCTCTGGTCCTTCCAGCCTGGGGTTGCAGCCCCAGCCCCATCCTCTCCCCTACAGCATTGCAGGGCTGCGAGGTTAGTGCTGGGACTTCATGTGCTTTGCACAGTTAAAAAATTAATAAACAAACTGGACATGCAGACTTCCTTAAGGTGAAGAATCAGGGAGGCCTGCAGGATCTGGGAATATTTATCTGCCAAGCACCATTTGCATCGTTATCTTCCTGTACCAACACTGTCCCGCTCTACCAGGTTGTCTTTCGAGGATTAGGCTCAGCTTTGATCATGTCATTCCTGCTCCCAGGGCTGGAGATTTGCTTCTGAATTCCACCCGTGTAGCCAAGAGCCATCAGGGACATAAACAGATTGTGAGAGATCTGCCGCTTGCTGAACAATTAACTTGTGCCAGGCCCTGCCGGGGGCTCTTTGCAGCAGGAATCTCCTCCCTCCTCACCCTGTGGGGCGGATGCTCTTTCCCCTGGACCCCAGGGGAAGGGAAGGGGATCTGGAATCCAGAGAGTATTTGGTTGGCTCTGGCCCATATGGGAACTCCATGCGGGTCCTGGTCTCTGTGCTGTTGAGACAGCCCTCCTGGCTGGGTCTGTCTGCTTCGCTTTGAGGGGGGACATGTCCCCTTTGGCAGGACCATGGGACTCTGCATCCTGGGAGACAGGTGGGCATTGGGAGACAGGGAGGGGGAGGTAACAAACAAAGCAGATGGTGCTGCAATGCCGGGTGGAGAGTCCTCCTCCTATCCAAGTCCCTCATTCCTGGGCCAGCCTCATCCTGTGACTGAGTTGCACTTAGTTGAAACCCTGAGTCAATGACGTCATTGAGATTTCTTTCCTCTGCAAGTCCCTCTACCTCTCTGGGACTCTCTGAGAGTGGCTCCAGGATGACACCCAGGCTTAGGTTGGAGTGGCCGGAGCCACTGTGTGCCCTAGCATAGATGGCCCCAGCGGTCCCTTCACAGTCCCCTGGTCCACCCTTGCCTCACATGACCAAAGATACTGGCCATCTTCTTGTGTGCATATTGGCCCTGTGCGTATGCTCTTGTGATGTGTCCGGCTATTCTGCCCATTTTATAGTAGGAATTTTTGCCTTCTCCGTGAGCTGTAAAAGTTCTTCCTATATTCGGGATATAAGTCTTTTGTCAGATGGATGTATTTTCAATGCTTTCTTTCACTCTCTGCCTTACCCTTTGTTTTGTTTATTTGTTTTCTTAATGGTGTCTTTCAAAGAGCAAGAGTTTTCAGTTTTGATACAGTTCACTTTGTTAATTTATATTTTGAGATTTGTGTTTTTGGAAACAAATCTAAGAAATTTGTGCCCCACAGTTGCAAATATTTCCTCCTCTGTTTTCTTCTAGAAGTTTAGTATTAGCTTTTGCACTTTGTCCTATGACTTGAATTTTGCTTTTGTATATGGTGTGAGGTGAGGGTCAATGTCTGTTTTCTCTTCATAAGTGTACCCCATAATTCCAGCAGCATTTGTCAAAAAAAACCTTTCCTTTTCCCATGAATTGCCATTGCATTTTTGTTAATCATGAACCTCACAAATGTGTGAAAATATTTCTGCACTCTGTTAGGTATCACTGATTTATATGTGTATCCTTCTGCAAAATCCTCACTGTCTTATTTATTTTTCTTTTTTTTGAGACAGTGTCTTGCTCTATCACCAGGCTGAAGTGCAGTGGCCAGATCCCCGCTCACTGCAACTTCCATTTTCCAGTTTCAAGCAATTCTCCTACCTCAGCCTCCCTAGTAGCTGGGACTACAGGCATGCACCACCATGCCCAGCTAATTTTTTGTATTTTTAGTAGAGATGGGGTTTCACCATGTTGGCCAGGATGGTCTCAATCTCTTGACCTCGTGATCCGCCCACCTCAGCCTCCCAAAGTGCTGGGATTACAGGCGTGAGCCACCATGTCTTGCTTATTATACATTTACAGTACATCTTAAAATCTGATGAGTTTAAGCCTTCCGCTTTGTTCTTGTATGTTTTAGGAGTGAAGCACAGAATCTGACGTCCACATGTATTTGGGTTGTGTATCCTTCATGTTAGTAAAAATGCTGATCTAGTGGAGCTGCTTTTAACATTTATATTTATGCTTATTTTTCAGTTAACCTTTACCTTTAAATCTTTTTAGGCTAGCATCCACCTTTAAATCTTTCTGAAAACTGCTTTTACTGATGTGTGTCGTACATAGGGTGTATATATATGTGGGTTTATATATCGTACACTTTGTATATATACCTATAACTTGATGAATTTTGCAAACTGAACACACCCATGAATCCAGCACAAGTTAAATAAACAGAGGCATGTTCCCAGCCCCTGAGAATGCTCCTCATGCCCCTTTCCACCGCCTAACCCCCTAGGGCTCACCACTCTGGATTTTTAACCTTACTTTTGTTTGTTTTGTGCTTTATGTACATGAAACATAGAGTATCTCCATTTGATGATGCGATTTAAGTAGACTATACTTGGAAAGCTCATAATCACAAAATTATTTATATTCAGCACTAAAGACATTTCCCATTTGATTCAAGTAGAATTAGTCTAAGGGTTTCTGCCACTTGCTTAATGATAGGAATGACAGAGGTGTCATTAAAATGTAGACTCCAGGTTCCTTTGCTCACAATTCAAATCCAGTGGAGCGTTCTGGGCCTGGAAATGCATATTTATTCATTGCTTTTATACTTATTTTTAATTGACACATAATAATTGCACATCCTTATGGGGTACAGTGTGAGATTTTAATACATGTATAAAGTGTGTAATGATCATTTGATTTCAGGATGATTGGCATACCCATCGCTGCAAACATTTGTCATTTCTGCGTGTTGGGAACACCTGAAATCCACTTTCTTAGCTATTTATTAAATTGTTATTAATTAATTACAGTCATCCTAGGTGCTACAGAGCCCTGAACTCATTCCTCCTTCTGAGCTGTCCATTTACATCCCTTAACCAACCTTTGACTCCCCTATAACCCCTTCCACTTTGTTCTGTTTGAAAATTGCCTTGGCTATTCTGACTCATTACCATTTTCATATAAGTTTTTAAATCATGCTGTCGATGTCTCCAGAATGCCTGCCGGAACCCTGCTTGGGTTGCACTGAATCTACAGATCAGGTTAGAAAGGACTGACCTTTGGACGATGCTGGAGTCTTCTGATACACCAATACGGTCTGCCTTCCATTTACTTAGGTCAGTTTCTCTCAGCAGTGTTCCATGGTTTTCAGCGAGGTGAGTTACACTTTTTTTTTGTTAGATTCACTCCTTTTGTGGGTTGTGGTGCTATTGTAAGAGTCATTTTTAAAACTTCACCTTCTAATTGTTTGCCATTAGTATACATATGGTGACTGATTTCTATATCTTGTATCTTGCAACTTTGCTACATGCACTTATTAATTCCAGTAATTGGTTTATAGATTTCTTAGCCTTTTTTACACAAGCAATTATTTTACCACAAATAGGAACTGCTTTATTTCTTATCAAATCTGTATGCTTTTATTTCCTTGTCTTCCTTTTGCAATGACTAGAATTTCAAGTAAATGTTTGAACAGAAGTGGCGAGGACAAGAACCCTTGTCTTGTTACCAGTCTTATAGGGAAGGCATTCAACACCATTAAGTGTGATAACTAGCTACAGATTTTACATAGCTACTGTTTATTCTCTATAAACGGTACCCTTTATAAAGCTATCCTTTATTCTACCCTTATTCTTCTTTCTCTGGGAGTTCATGATTGGATATTTAATCTTTGTCTAATGATTTTCTCTATTGAAATGATCGCACGATTTTCTCCCTTCCTTTATTCTGTTAATATGTTGAGTGACACTGACTGAGTTTCAAATATTAAACCAACCTTACATTTTGAGATAAAATCTACTTGTTCATAATGTATTATTATTCATATATGTTGCTAGATTCCCTGAGTGGCTAATATTTTGTTAAGGATTTTTGCATCTATGTTTGTGAGGAGTATTGGCTTATAGTATTTTTTTTCTTGTGATGTCTTTGTTTTGGTATCAGGATTATGCTGGCCTCATAACACAACTTGGGACATTTTCTCTTCTCCTCTTCTTTCTGAAAGGGTCTGTAGATATTCAGTGTTATATCTTCTCGAAATGTTCTCAGAATTCAGGAGTAAAACCATCTGGGCCTGGAATTTTCTTGGCGAGATTTCTTTTATTTTTTTTTAAAAAGATTTTTAAAATAGCTATACAGATATTCAGATTTTCTCTTTCACATAACGTAAATTTTGGTAGGTTGCATTTTTCAATGCTTTTCTCCCTTTTATCAAAGTTGTCACATTTGTTGCCATAAAGTTGTTCATGATATTCTCTTATATTTTATATCATTGAGTTTGTTTGCAAATAGTTATTCATAATATCTCCTCATCTTTTTAACATCTATAAGGTCTGAAATAACATTCCTTCTTTTATTCCTGATATTGACAATTTATGTTCTTCTTCATTTTTTTCTGGGTAAGTTTAGGGTTTTGCCGTTTGTTTAATCTTGTCAAAGAATACATTTTTAGCTTTGTTAATTTTCTCCATTTTTGATTAGTTCCCCCTTTCTTTGATTTCCTTTCATATTGTTATGATTTTCATCCTTCTACTTTCCTAGACTGATTTTGCTCTTCTCTTAGTTCTTGAGAGAGAGAACTTTAGATTTTGATTTTAAATCTTAATTCACTTCAGATACAAATGTTTTAAAGCTATAAATTTCCCTCTATGTGCTGCTTTAACGAAATCCCCTAAATTCATACATCATACTTTCACGATCATTTTTTGAACTATTTTCTAATTTCTCTTGTGATTTCTTCTTTGACCATGAATTATCTAGAAGTATGTTGCTGACACCCATATGTTTGGGAGTTTCCCAAATATCTTATTGTTACTGATTTCTAAGTTAATTCCGTTGCAGTTAGAGAACATACTCTATGATTTCAAGCTTTAAAATGTGTTATATTTGTTTTATGGCTCAGAAATGACCTGTCTTGCCGAGAGACCATGTGTACTTAAAAAAAATGTCTGTCTTTTGGTTGTGGGGTGTAGTGCTCATACATATCAATTATATCAATACAACTGATAGTGCTGTTCAGCTCCTCAGTGTTCTGTTGACTATTTTCCTCCAGTTCTTCTATCAGGTGCTGGAGAGGGGTGCCAGCGTCTCTTAAGACAATCATTGAATCTTCCTTTAGTTTTGTAACATTTGTTTCATGTATTTTGAAGCTCTGTTATTAGGTGCATACACATTGGCAATTATTCTGTCTTCCCAATAAATGGACCCTTCGATATTTGTGAAATTTCTGTCTTTATCTTTGATAACATTCTTTATCTATTTTATCTGGCATTAATAAAGCTGTTTTAACTTCTCGATCTTACTGTTTGCAAGGCATATGGTGTTTCATCCATTTACTTTCAACCATTGCCTTTGTATTTGAAGCACTTCTCTTATAGAGAGTATATAGTTGGACCTCGCTTTTTAATTTATTTTTCTTTTTTTCTCTTTTCTTTTCTTTATTTTTATAATTCAGACTCCGTAGAGACTGTCAAAAATTACCATTGCCAACTATATTTCAAGTCGTCATGGCGGGGTATTGGGAAAAGTTTTCAATTAGCAATAATCATGCCTCGGATAAATATCATTGGCTACGATATTGCCACTGCACAAAGCTTGCTTTTTTATTTTTTGACAATCACCTGGACTACTGTCTTATTACTTGTTTTGTTTTTTCTCTATTTTTGTGTGTGTCCCTCTCCTACTTTCCTACCTTCTTTTGGATTATTTGATTACTTTTTGGAATTTCATTATACTTTACCTGTTGATTTTTAGTGATGCATTTTTGCTTTATTCTTTTAGTGGTTATGCTAAGGATTATGATACATGACATGGCTTGGCTGTGTCCCCACCCAAATCTCATCTTGCATTCCCACGTGTTGTGGGAGGGACCTGGTAAATGAATCACGGGGTAGGTCTTTCCCACGCTGTTCTTGTGACGGTAAGTTTCACAGGATCTGATGGTTTGTATAACGGAGAGTTTTCCTGCACAAGCTCTTTTTTTAGCCTGCTGCCATCAATGTAAGATGCGATTTGTTTCTCCTTGCCTTCTGCCATGATTGTGAGGCCTCCCCAGCCACGTGGAAGTGTGAGTAATTAAACCTCTTTCTTTTGTAAATTACCCAGTCTCAGGTATGTCTTTATCATCAGTGTGAAAATGGACTGATACATATACATTCCCTTATTTTTCAGTCTGGCTAACATTGTACCACTTAACAATCCTATGGAGGCTTCCACACCCTTATCCTTATGTGATAGTAATCAAATGAATAATTTCATAAACATTATAAACCCCATAAGACCCAGTACGCTTTTTGTTTTAATGTTTTTTGTTTTTTAACAAAAAGCGTACTGGGTCTTATGTGCTTTAACAAAATTAAGAGAGAAATAGTCTTTTTCTATTTTCTTCTCTGTTTCCTATTCCCGATGTTCTTGTTTTGTTTCTGAAGACTGAGATTTCCAGCTGGCATTGTTTTCTTTCTGCTGAGGAAATTTCTTCAGCATTTCTTGCTGGCAAAGTCTCCTGAGAAAACGCTATTTTAGTTTTCCTCTGACTGGAAATGCCTTTACTGTTCGTTGCTGAAGAATATTTAACAGGATATGGAGTTCCGGGTTGAGAAGGCTCTTTTCTTTCCTCCCTGATTCCAGGTGAGAGGGCTGAGGTCATTTGCATGGTTGCTCTCTTGTCCTTTTTCTCTTTCTCCTTTCAACGTTTTCCCTTTATCTTGGGTAGGAGCCATTTGCTGCTGGGCCTAGACGTGAGTTTCTGCAAACATAACCTGCTGGGAGTTCCTTGTGCTTCTTGAATCATACATTTATGCTTTTCACCAGATCTCATGAGTTTGGAGACATTTTTTCTTCCATTTTTCTTTTCTTTCCCATAATCTCTCCTCTCCTTTTGTGATTTCAATACTTGCTTGTGAGATTTTCCAAAAATAAGTTTCTGAGGTGTGATTTGTCCTTACAGCCTCTTCTCCCTCTCTCCTTTGGATTGGATGACTACCACAGTTCTATAGCAAGACAGTTCTACATTCAAGGGCACAGGCTCTCCCCTCCATCACCTCCAAACTGCTGTTGACACTATCAGGCGCAGTTTTTTTTTCTTCTGCTTCATTTTTGAGTTCTAACATTTCTGTTGGATACCTTCTGCACATTCTGTATCTCTGCTGTAATTTTTTTCTTCCCATTTGCTATGAGAATGTTTTCCAACACTGAGTGTAGTTAAAAATAGCTGTTCTTGTCTAGTAATTCCAACATTCAGTTCATCCTGAGATTCATCATGGAGTATTTTTCCTCATAAATGAGTCACATCAGCCAGGCGTGGTGGCTCACACCTGTAATCCCAGCACTTTGGGAGGCCAAGGCGGGTGGATCATGAGGTCTGGGGTCTGAAACCAGCCTGGCCAACATGGCATGGTGAAACTCTGTCTTTACTAAAAATACAAAAATTACCGAGGTGTGGTAAAACATGCTGTAGTCCCAGCTACTCTGGAGGCTGAGGGAAGAGAATTGCTTTAACCCAGGAGGCAGAGGCTGCAGTGAGCCTAGGTGGTGCCGACAGAGCAAGACTCCATCTCAAAAAAGCAAAGCAAGTAAAAACAGTCACATCTTCCTGACTTCAACATTCAAATGTTGAATAATTTTGAAGGCTATTCTATGTTGTGAGATTCTGGATTCTGTTATATTGCTCTGAGGAGGGTTGATATTTTTGTTTTAAGAGCCAATTTGCTTGGTTATAGCAAAACTGCAAACGCTGTCATGTCAGTAGTTGACAGGTGTATGAGTCAGGGTTCTCCAGGGAAACAGAACCGATGGGGCCTGCAGAGAGAAAGAGATTCAGGATGAGGACTGGCTCACATGGCTGTGGAGCCTAAGAAGCTCCACGGATATGCCACCTGCAAGCTGGAGACCCCGGAGAGCCCATGGTACAAACCCCAGGCCGAGGGCTGGAGGAAACCAGTGTCTCAGCTCCAGCATTCAGGCAGAGAGAGGGCATTCTCCCTCCTCCTCCCTTTCTATCTTTAGACCCTTGAAGGGTTGGATGATGCCCACTGGCACGGGGAGGACCGCTTGCTTTGCTGAGTTCACTTATTATGGCAGTGTGAGAATGGCCTCATACAAGTGTGGGCCAAGTTTCACATTTCTCCAGCTTGATCTCCTCCAGAAACCCCCACAAGCACACCCAGAAATCATGTTTAGCCAGAGACCTGGGTACCCCATAACCTAGTCAAGTGGATGCATACAATTAACTGTCACGGTGGGACCCCAAATCTCACTTCAAGCTGCTTCTTGTTTGTGTCATGTGCATGCTTCAGGGTTCAGCTGGAGTCCTGGGCAGAGTTTTTATATGGAATGGGGGGTTTCCAGTTTCCCTTCTTAGCTTTCTCATTTTCTGGGTTTCCACTCACTGTCCACCAGCCTGCTGGCTCGGGGCTCCTTCCTGTGCTTCCTCCAGCTAGAAGGAGGGCAGGTTTTCCCACCAGAGCCCTAGCGGTTCCACGCTGCTCCATGATCATGAGCCCTCTGGACAAGCCGGAGAAACATGAAACTCACCCCACACTTGTATGAGGTTGTTCTCACACTACTGTAAAGAAAAATCTGAGACTGGGGAATTTATAAAGAAAAGAGGTTTCATTGGTTCACGTTTCTGCAGCCTGTACAGGAAGCATGGTGCTGGCATCTGCTTGGCTTCTGGGGAGGCCTCAGGAAACCTACAGTCATGGTGGAAAGCAACAGAGAAGGAGGAACGTCTTCTACGTGCAGAGCAGGAGCAGGAGAGATCGCTGGGGAGGTGCCGCACACCTCGAAACAACCAGATCTCCCGAGAACCCACTCACCATGCAGTATCAAGTGCAGAGGGTGCTAAACCGTTCATGAGAACTCCACCGTCACCATCCAGTCACCTCCCACCAGGCCCCACCTCCAACACTGGGGATGACAGTTGAATGTGAGATTTCGGTGGGGACGCAGACCTACCCCACATCAACACGCACCGCCTGCTCACCCAAAGTCCCGTCCAGTACCTGCCTGTGTGTGTTCACTCCCCGCAGCCTTCAGGCCACTGTGATTTTGCATTTCACTCAGCATTTAGTTACTTTCTGTGAGAGGATAGTTTGTTAGGAGTTTCTTTGTCTGTCTTGGAAATGAAATCCTGAAAGCCATTTATTGTTTACCAACTGGAGGGGCAAACAAGGAGAAGCATTTTTATTTTCAAACGCAGCCAGCCCAGGCCAGCCTTTCACATGTCTCTCCACTCTGCCTTTTTCCTTGGCTTCCAGAAGCAGCCAGGAGGTGTTTTGAATATTCCGTCTGGAAACTTTGTAGATAGCTCATTGAGTTTATCACGGTGATTTCTAATTTTCCACGAAGCCACAGTGGTACCAGGCTTTCTGCCAGGACTCGTCAAGGGTCTCGTGCCCCCAAGCCGCTGTTAGCATTTCCCTTCCCTTCCTCTCAGCCCTTGCTCCCAGCCTCACCCCTTGCATGTCCACAGACACCCTCAGGTCTGGCCACGCTTTACTCCCCGTCAGCAGCCGGCCGCAGAGCTAGTCAGGTGTGTTAGGTTTTGCATCTGGCGACACCTCCTCCAGGCCCTGTAAGCGATTCCATACCTGTAATGCACAACAAGTCATTCCACACCTGGTGCTCAAACAGCAGTAATCATCTATTTTAATCACCAATCTGCAGTTGTAGTAGAACTCAGGAGGGACAGTTTGTTTCGGCTCCATAAAGCATCAGCTGGGGTGGCCTGAAGGTGGAGAGGGCCTGATGGCAGGCATTGGGCTCACCTGAAGCCTCATCCCACCCTCGGCCACTGATGCTGGCTGGCACCTGGAACCTGGCACCGCCACTGTGGGTGCCGGCATAAGACCTTCACGAGGCTTCTCTGTGTGGCTGCCTGGCTTCCTCCAGCACAGCCACTGGGTACGTAGGGAGGTCCAGGAGAGCCAGTGTAGCTGCTGGGTACCCAGGGAGCTCCAGGAGAATGAGGTAGAAATACACACCTGGCATTTCTGTGAGCTGGCCTTGGAGGTCACATCACATTGCATCTTCTGTACCCTATTGTGTGAGGCAGCACTAAGCCTGCCTGGGATCCGGCAGTGGGCACACAGGCCCCACCACAAGATAGGAGGCTGCCCTCACTGTAGGAAGAGCATGCATGGGGGATGGAACCTCTCAGGAAAAGACCAGCTCCCACAGCATGCAATGAATGAGTGAACATTAGTAATTATTCATGAAGAAGCAACCATCCTCTCTTCTGCTTTAAAGAGCTCAGAGCAGATTGTCCAGATAGTTCTGTGTTACAACACCTGTTTGGTCTGCAGCATTGTATGAGGCGCAATTCAAAAATCCTATTCTTCAACGAATCATCGTAGTCGTGGGGATGATGTAAAGGAATGCCCACGTGGTGGTCATATGTGGCAGCCTCTCTTCACAGGGCATCACAGGGGTTAACTCATTGAGTCTCCTTCCTTGAAGCCTCTGATGTCATCTCTCAACCCTCATTCTAAGCCTCCTTGCAGCGGCCCTTTGTCTGTCCGCAAACACTCTCGGGTCCACTGTAACCAAGAGACGAAACATGTGCCAGAGGTTTGAAGCCTGAAATGGTGATGCAGGCGAAGGTGGCTGCGCATGCCTCGAGGCTGGTTTTCTCTCCAGCACCACCAGGCTCACCTCGCCCCTTTTCTCGTCATTCCCTGAGGTCTGGTCCTTGGGAAGCCTGATGATGACCCCAGGTATTCAGGATTCAGCGCGACAAGCCAGGGTTGCAGCAGGAGTGCCAGGGAGCCCTTGAGAGTCCAAGCCTGTCTTGAATTCTGGACAGGGGGTGAGAGGCACAGGATCCACGGCCCAGGGTCAGCGTGAAGACAGAGCAGGGGCGCCTTGGGGTCATCTGGACAAAAATATCTGGAGGTTTCTTCCAGCTCTAAAATGCTGCTTTGAATCAGATGAGAGCGAGGGGAGTCAGGAGGGCCGCCCCTTCGGAGCCTGCTGGACGTCGAGGCATCCACAAGGTGGGAGGTCCAGAGCCACCCTGCCTCCTCGCCAGGCCCCGCGCCTGCGTCTGGATCGGCACCGCCGGATGCTCACCCAACGACAAGCACAAGTCAGCAGGCAGGAGCTGGGCAGGCCACTCGGATCTCCGCTAAGGCGGCTCCTACAAGACCAGGGGCGCGGGCACACTCGGCCCTCGTCTGCTTCGTTCTGACAAACAAGACCGGAGCGATGGTCCCTGTCACCGTCTCCTGAATCACCAGAGTGGGCTTCTGCCCATTCTGCCCCTGCGCACCCGTATTAAATCCATCCTGCCACGCTGCGTCCTCGACGGGGCGGTCTCTCTTCCACCCTGCTCTGCAGATCTTATCCGGCTCTTTACCTCCAAGATAACGGTCAGACTCCATATCTGGGACCTGATTCCTGCCCAGCTCCTGTCTTGGAATGAAAGGAAGGGGCTGCCGCTCTTTCAGGGATTGGAGCTCCATGACTTTGACTCTTTGGAAACAAATCTTGCTGGAGGAAGGACGCTCCATAGGGACGGGGAACCACCCCCATAGCAGCTCACACCTGCATCCCCAACAGCCTGTAGCTGCTGCGCCCCAGTGGTCTCCTCTGTTTCTGTAACAGAATTCTCTCACCTTTGCAAACAAATAAGAAATAAAAGGAGGGGTGGGTAGCAATGGGGGCATGTGGCCAGGCCGGGCAAGGACTGAGGCAGGCTGAGGTACTCCAGGGAGCATTTTTTCCCCAGCCCGTCTTGTTTCTAGATAAGATGTGGAGGGGAGGGCTTTGGACAAGACTGATTTTATTCCTGGAAGTGGAAACAGAGTTAGCACAACTCCCCCCTCCCCACCCCATGGATCCTGCCAGTCCCTTGCTGGGCTGAGCGGGGACGGAGATGGCCAGACTCCCTTCTGCAAGCTGCCTTGCTAGGCTGGCTTTCAGAGGAGTCGCTCCAGAATCCACTCTCCAAGCCCAGCGTCCACATTTGGGGGAGCAGGGATTGGTTTCTGTAATCTACTGTGTTTTGTCACACAGAGAGAGTATTGATTGAACAGCTCGATTCTCTCAGCAGGTGCAGAGCAATCCATCCCCATTTGCTGCAGCGTGGGGCGTTTATTCCTTGAGCAGACCGACTCCTCGACCAGGGCCCCTCCCGTCGGGCTGCAGCCGCTGTGGAGGATGCAGGCATCTTGCATCTTGTGGGTCAGTCTTGTTTCTTTCCCTGTCCTTTCCCTAAGCGCCTTTCTTGCCAGGCAAGCGCGGCTCTTCGGGCAGTGGAGGAACACAGGTCCTTTAATTGTCCATCAGGCCTGCTTGGTGGTGTGAGAGAGGAGATGAAAGCAAAACATCCTGTAGTCAGTCCAGCTGCCATTGAAATTGATTTTTCAGAGCTCAGCGTGGAGTCCGTAGCTGTGAAATGCAGGAAGGCACATTATGTGGAGAGAATTGAGGCGCGGCTCCGCTCTGGCTGGCTGGGGCCACTTGTGTTTCTCCACAGACCCGCACCGGGCACCTCCCTTTGCCAAGGCGGGTGCCCCTCAGGCTCCTGCACTTTGCCACCCACACTGGCGAGTCCTTTTGCTGTGTTTTGCCACCACTGTGCCCCCAGGCAGACCACAGCTAGGGTGCCTCATTGTCACTGGGCTGTCTGTCTCTCTCCAAACTCCAGTCTGCCTCCTCCCCGCCTTCAGAACGCACTTCACCCATGCGCCTCGACCCCGGACCACCTGGAATCCTCGCCACAGTGCCTCAGGCACCCACACTTTCGGTGTGACAACTCCTTCCGTCGGCGTGGGGAACAAGTGGGCCCAGGAAGGAGGGCGGGTGGGGCTCCTGGCACCTCTTCCCAAATGGCGGGAGGTGTGAGCTGGGGCTCAGGGCTGGCAGGCTCTGCCCCTGGAATTTTACAACCTGCATCTGGGGGGCAATGGTGGCTGCCTGGTTTCCTCCGCATAAGTGGTGTCTAACGTTTTGCAACCGAAACGCACTGCAGCACAGAACCTCGTGTCTTTGTGCACAGGTACAAGTGTAGGATTAAAAGTGGGCAAACAGGTGGGGCCACGGTGGCTCATGCCTGTAATCCCAGCACTTTCCGGGAGGCCGAAGCAGGCAGATTGGTTGAGCTCAAGAGTTCAAGGCCAGCCTTGGGGGCAACATGGCGAAACATCGTCTCTACTAAAAATGCATTCTAGCCAGGCAGTGGTAGTGCACACCTGTATGCAGTCCCAGCTACTCAGGAAGCCCAGGTAGGAGGATCACCTGAGCCTGGGAGGTCAAGGCGGCAGTGAGCTGCGATCACGCGCTGTGTTCAAGCCTGAGCGACACAGGGAGACCCCGTCACACACACAAAAAATAAAAATGAAATAAATAGAAGTGGTCAAACAAAAGTTATGTTCGTCTTTATTTCTGATGGATATTATTGAATCATATTCTAAAGATTCAAATCAACATTTCCCATAAAATTTTATGAGCATGTTTAACCACCACATAGTATTGCAAATTTATGTTTCTGTCATAATTATCGAGTGTTTTTTTCCTGGCATGGAATAGGCCTTCACTTTCCTTTCCTGCTGAGTCTTCACGAATGCGCTTTGCCTGTGGTTTCTACCGGGCTCTTGGTCCTTTGCAAATGGGTTTATAAGGGATTTAAATGTTAGGGAAATTAACCTTTTGTCCTATGTTGAAAATGTGTTACTCGTAGTTTGCCATTTGGTCTTGGCTTTGCCTGCCATGTAAGAAGGTTTACTTTTTGTGATAGGATATTTTTCCATCTTTCTTTTTGTCGGTTCTTGGTTTTAGGACCTCTGGGCTTTAAGATTATCACCCCCAGAAAACTCCTACTTTCTTCTAGTAAGGTTATGTTTTCTTTTTGTGTGTGATACGTCTTTACTCTCATGAACGTATGTTGGTGTAGGGGGTAAGGTAGGAAGACACATTTCCCTGTAAGGCCAGCCAGGGTGCCTGACCCACAGAGAAAGCCAAACGCTTCCCGCTTTGCCGTGTGAATGACCAAGCATGCGAGGCTGCTCAGGGATGCTGTTTCCCTTGGGGGTCTGTGTGCCAGCCTGCTGTCATCCCTGGAGGTCTAGGACATGCTTCGTGCCTGGTGGGGCTGGGCCTGTGCCCCCTAGTGACTGTGTTTGCCCTCCTCACTGGGGTCGGACCCAGTATCCTGATCTGAGTGGGGACATGATGGTGGCGGAGAAGGTAGGACGTTCCCCCAGACCACAGCGCTGGTGGAAGAGGATGTCAGCGGCTAAGATACTCCCGTCCTGGAAGGCAGCTCAGGCTCTCGCATCCACAGGCTGCCCCGACCTGGGCCAGTGCTCAGACACCAAGTGCTGGGCAGCAAAGGCCTTCTACAGTGCTGTGCTGGGCACAGAGGGAGCGCCAGCAGTCGGAGGGTCTGTTGGGATGTTGGGCCCCTGTCTTCTAGACGTGGTGCAGTCCCCTTGTCCTTCACCCCTGCCTGCCCCACATTCCAGGAAGGCTGCTGTGTGCTCGGTGGTCCAGGGGCCTGTGGGCTTTTGGAAATGCCCGTAGTGAGGTTTTGGACTTTAAGGTGTGGGTGGGAGAGCCTCTCAGTCCTGTGGGAGGTGGCTCCAGCAGAGGTGCTCACCCATGAGCAGGTTGTGGTCAGCAGAGCAGACCACTTAGAGCCCACAGGCCTGGGAAGGGCTCCTCCCTGGAGGTTCAGAGCCTGCGTGAGCTCCCAGCGTGGCCCCACCGTGCACCTGGTTTGCTAAGTGGGCCTTCCGCTCAGATTTCACTGGTTGAAAAAGAGCCATGGCTGAAAGTGTGATTGCAAATGACTCTGTGAGCCCCTGCTCCCTCCCTTGTACGTGTGGGAAGGTGAGTGCATAGGTCTCACAGGCAGACACCCCTTCCTCATGCTCCAGCACACAGCTAGGTGGGGCACAGCTGAGATCCAGCGTGATTGTTCCTTGCACCACCCTGCCCCCACCCAGGTCCACCAGGGATGCTGCACGGGACAGCCCCATCCCCACAGCAGGCTTGGGGACAGCCAGGATGAGCAGAACCTCGCAAGTGACCTCATTTACACAGGCAGGTCATTCGGCTCGTGGCCATGACTCTTGATGGCAGCTGACAGATGCTGAATGGCACCTGTGCCCATGGCTCACAGCACGGCCAGGAAGGCGCCAGCCAGAAAACTGCCTCCCCCAGGCTGTTAGCTGGCGTCCCCAACCCACTCCCTGCCCGGGCTGACTCTGCTGCCCGCCGACTCCTGCTCCCGCCCGTCATGCCACTGACATTGCCTGGATCCTCTTGCGGGCACGGAAGTGTGCCACCATCCCCATCTGACAAAAAGCAATGATGGAAAAATCAACACCCAGACTGCCCAGCTCCGTTCCTCAGGACCCTGCACTGTTTCCTCTGCTCTTCTTACCCCAAAACAGCTGCAAAGACATGTCTGACGTGCTATCCCCAGTCTGCGACCCCATCCCACAACCAACCCGTTCCACCCAGTGCTTCCAGTGACCCAATGACACCCTTCACCAGCGTCTAGCTCCGTCTGGCAGCATTTGGAACTGTGGTGGTGGCTTCTCCTGTGCCCGGCACGCAGGCCGCTTGGCTCTGCCACCCCCTCCACCGCTTCCCCAGCTCCCCTCGTCCCCAGCAGGGGCACCAGGTCCTGCATTGTTTCTTCTCCTGTCCGCGGATGGCCTGGTCCCATCCCAGGACTTAACACCCTGGTGATAGAGCCACTCCCTGCAGGTCTCTGCACTGGGCTCTGCCTCCTGGCATCCTCCTACAGCCAGCCTGTCTCACAGGCTCTGTCCTGCCAGGTGTTCAGGCCGAAGCCTGGGCGCTGCCCCCGACACGCCTCTTTCTACCTCTAGTCCAGGAGCGGGCCCTGCAGACTTCCTTCCACGCCAGAGGATTCCGTGCACTTTGTCTCATCGTGGCCAACACCACCGGGCTGGCTTCCTGGACCAAGACCTGGGCAGCAGGTCTCACGCCTGGCTTGATGCTGTGCCGCTGGAGGACTCACCCTTTGATTTTTCACTGGGTCCTGCACCTCCTGCTGCACATATCATTTCAACGGCCTCCCAGACCATCCTCCTGCCCGCCCTAACCCTTTCTTCTCTCTTCTAACTCAGTGGTAAGGATGTAATTTGAAAGCCCCTGTCATATATCAGGTCCCCTCTGCTGGCTTCCCACATCACTGAGGGAGAAGGTCAAAATTCCTAGAGCGTTAACAGGCCCTCTCTACCCGGCCCCTGCCCACTGGCACCTTATCTCGTCTACCAGCGAAGGCAAGCTGGCAGCCACCAGCAGCTGAACAAGTGAAGAGAATGAATCCGCTCCCAGAGCCTCCAGAAAGACTTTAGCCCAGTGAGGCTGAGTCCAGACTCCGACATCCAGGACGGCAAGAGGAAAAATGTTTTATTTGGAGCTACCACGCTGGTGTGAATTTCTTACAGCAGCAACAAGAAACTCGTACCTCCAGCTTGTAATACATTTCACTTACTTGTTTCTTGTTTACCACCTCCAGTAGAACGCCAGCTGAAAGAAGGCAGGCACTTTTGCCTGTTCTGTTTGTGATTATGTGCCTGCTGACTGAACAGTCTTGGCTCACAATGGGTACTCCAAGAAAACTGTGTGTTGTTCAGAAAAAAAGAAAAAAGAAAAGGGACCTTAAACATGTGAAAAGATGCTCAAACACGCTCTTGAGCTCAGACATGAAAATTAAGGTCAAGGCCGGGCGTGGTGGCTGACACCTGTAATCCCAGCACTTTGGGAGGCCGAGGTGAGTGGATCACCTGAGGTCAGGAGTTCGAGACCAGCCTGGCCAACATGGTGAAACCCCGTCTCTACTAAAAACACAAAAGTTAACTGGGCATGGCGGCGCACACCTGTAATCCCAGCTACTCTGGAGGTTGAGGCAGGAGAATCTCTTGAACCTGGAGGGGCGGAGGTTGTAGTGAGCTGAGACCATGCCATATCGCACTTGGGCCTGGGCAACAAGAACGAATCTCTGTCTCAAAAAAAAAAAAAAGAAGGAAAGAAAGAAAGAAAATTAGATCATGTGGAGAAACCGTTTCTCGTTTATCGGATTGACTGCCTGCACTCTTGACGAGGCTGTGGGGGAAGCCAGAGTCCTCAGGCTTTGTTGGTAGGAATGCGTTATGAGCTGTATGTCCCCTCCAAAGAGAAGCACATGGAACACTAATGTTAGGGAAGCAGGAGCCAGTGTGACGGCATTTTAAGTTCAGCTCCATCTTAACACTAGCAAGGCACATTCCTTGCCAGTCATGACCCACAGTCCTGAGAGGTTGGAATTGAGGAAAGGGCCTAAAGACACCTGCAAGGACCTGCTCCTACCACACAAAGTCCTGAGGTCTCAGTGCCCCTAACCATATGTGCATTCACAACCATTCGAGTTATGCTGTGATGCACACACACTGGAATGTTGGGGACAGCTTTCTCTCTCTCTCTTTTTTTTTTTTTTT